>SNQJ01S0051129.1:114622-128531 GCA_010110895.2 Picea sitchensis
TTCTGAGTTTTGAGTTATGGTTTTGATATTGGTTGTAGCCATTTACTTTTGAGTGAATATGACAGAGGAAAATTGACTCAAATGCATAGCACTATTATTGTTTGTAATTCTTTGTTATTGTGTTTTCATAAATGAAGGAATTTCATTATGAATGGATGAAACTATGAATGTTAGTATAAGTTTCAATTGTTTCTCTTATGTTAAGTAAGTGCAAGGTTTGCACATAGAACGCAAGCAGTGCGTGACATGATATGTTTAGATTCCGAAGCTCAGAAGAGATAGAACGAAACTTCCCCTTTGCAAGGAATGCGAAGCAACTATTGCAAGGCATGCACAATCATCCGCAAGAACCAAGTCTTGCGTAGGAATCTGCTACAAGGAATGCAGAGATTTAGAATTCAGCTAAGTGTCGAAGGGACTCCATAAGAGGTAAAGGAGCGAAAGGTGAAATCCCAACTTGGTTTGGACCATTGGATATAGGAAGATATCGACCGTCGATCTAGCGCCATCGCGATCTTAGATATCGGGAGTACGAAAGTAAGGAGACTGCAAAAGTTGCAAAATGTGAAATCTTGACTTGATCATAGTCGTTGATCGAAGGAAAAGTCTGGACCGTCGATATGATGCTCACAAATATCAGGAAATTGGGGATCGGGAGAACAGAGGTGAACCAACCTCCAAAGTCGTGAAACATGAAATCATGACTTGATCATAGTCATCGATCGAAGGAAGATCGTGGACCGTATATCTAATCATATTAGGAGTTCCCGATACACGAAATCCCAACGCTCTTGAGAGTTGAGCCCCAGGTCATGACCAGAGTTCACATTGAAGGAATATAAGGGAGGAGCTAGTACACGCTAAACTCCTGTCGAGGTTACAGAGGTTTGGATAATCGAGGCGATTCACATGCAAAGACACGACATGCGAAATCATGAAATGTCTTTTGGGTTACGCTCATGGTCACAACCAGTGATCATGTGAGAGAAGCTTGCGCCTGGTGCTTGTTCGCATGACAACGTTTCTTGAAAAGGACCTGTGGACATTTATTGAAGATTCTAGTGGGGAATCGAAGAGCTGCTCCAACTCTAAGATTGAGAAGATCCAGAGACCGGGAGGTCAGTAGTCCCTGTTGAGGTGGGGGGACTGCATCACAAGGCAATGCATACCATACCATAACATACCAAGAAAATGCATACCATACCATACCATACCATACCATTTCCAACGCATACCATACCATTGCCAATTGATGCAGGACCATCGCTCCACCTTAGCATGTGCCAACTCATTTACACACATGGTGCACATTCAAGGAAAGGGAGGCATCACCCTCTCATTCTTGCCTCAAAAATCCAAGCTATGATATAGGAATTAATTTAAGAGAAGTTGGAAAAGCCAAGTTGTTCTTTCACACAAGTTGGAGATAAAATCATCATTAATAGGATGATGGGAGAAGGGATCTCCATCCAATTTGGAGCAGATTTCCATCATTGTAATATGTCCATTAGATAGGTGTTTTAAATGGTGATTTTATGCCACTAATTTTAGCTTGCGAGGGAAGATCATTGACCCCCTCTTGTATAAATCTTTGTATTGTAAGAAAAGAAGAGGTTACACGAGTTGGGTCGTAGGAAAACTGTATAAGAGATAGGGAGAGAAATGCAGAGAGCTGAGATTCAGTTGTAGCTCGGACTCTACCATTGTAATTTGGCATTCCACCATTAATAGAAAATGACATTTTTTCCTGTTTTACATTTCTATGTAATGGGTGTTGTGTTATGAATGTCATTTATATGTTTTTTATTTCTAGATGAATGTTAGGAATCGTCTGTAGGGATAGAGATACACTTTTCTATCTGAGAGTGTGTTGAGTTAAGTCTGTTTCTCTAGGCTAAGTGCAAGGAGTGCACGATAGAGTAGGGAAACTATATGAGCCAACACAAGGAGTGTGTATCTAAACTCAGCGAAGTCAGAAGAGAAGTTGTCAGGAGGGCACGCTAGATTAATTCACAAACTCAGGGAGAAATTTGAAGGTGGTTAAGTTCCTTGGAAAGGCAGAGTGTGTGGGGAGAAGCATAGTTCATAGTTACTGAACAATTTGAAATACTCTTATAGGATGGCATCGAGCTACTGTGAGCGTGCACAAAAGAAACACGGTCGAAAGTGTTGGAGAATCCCATAATTTTTTAACATTCTAGTGAAGGGAGGCTTTGGAAGGAGTGCGTCGACAAAGGAAAGGAGATTCCTTAAACCTTTCTAGAAGGCTAAGAGAGAAGCCATCAGAGAGATAAGAGCTGAAGAAATATTGGTCGTCCAACGAGGAGGACATGTTGAGTGGTATATTCATTTCG
This sequence comes from Picea sitchensis, assembly GCA_010110895.2. Classification (NCBI taxonomy): domain Eukaryota; kingdom Viridiplantae; phylum Streptophyta; class Pinopsida; order Pinales; family Pinaceae; genus Picea; species Picea sitchensis. Next base: position 116,977 of record SNQJ01S0051129.1, read on the forward strand.
CGATTCACAAGTCAGAAAAAGCAGGGTTGAGAGGAGAGAAGACTCACGAATTCCAAAATTGCAGACTCGATCACAACCATTTATTGCAAGGAGAACGAGGACTGTATATCACATCCTGCAGAATTCGTAGATTTGGGAAATCGGGGAAGGAGAAGAAATAAGTTTGCGAAAGTTCCAAAGTGCGGGGTCGCGAAGGGAGTTGACCGATGGTCTTAGTCTGTGGTGACATCCACATGGAAGTATAGAATCGAGGGCTAGAAACATTGGAGTTAAGTTGGAAAAGCACTAAGGAGAGGGTCTGCAGGTATCACATAGCGGGTGTCGAGGAAGTAAAGGGGGCCTCTGTCAAGTTTAAACCAGTTCCATTAGGAGCCCGACAAACCATTCAGTTTGACGACTTGGATGATCCTTGATCTGGAGGTTGCATCATCCCTGAAGGAGTTAGAGGGGAGGTTGTCACTAAGTGGTATCAGAGCTTGATTTCGCCTGTAGACGACAGGTGAAGGAGGAGACAAAGGAGATAGTCTGATACCACCAAGAGTGGTATCAGAGCTTGATTTGTCCTATAGACAGAAGGTGAAGGAGGAGACAAAGGAGATACTCTGATACCACCAAGTGGTATGATAGCTTGATTCATCTTAGGTGGAGAGAAAGAGACAAAGTAGTTGGTGCAGAATTGATTTATGTAAGCCATGGAGACAGGGTGTGATGCTCTGTTGGAGTTGTTGCAAGGTGTGCAGCAGATGGTAAGTATCCAAGTGGGCTATAGGTGGATCAATATGGTCGTCGAAGGTCATAAATGTGAATGAGGAGGAGTCCACTCACAGAAGATAAGAGCAGAGATGCACAAGGAGCTTAGTGAAATATGAGCAAAGATGGAGAGGCCTGCATTCAAGATGCAGCAGGAACCAAAGGTGCACTAGAGGTAGGAATGGCCTTTGAAGCAGACAACCAGATGGCATGTTCAGAAGTTACTGGCCAGGAGGCAGAAATAGGTGTTAAATAGGTGGTTGAGGGATGATGAAAACCTCAGTCATAAGGGAAATAGATCTGGAAAGAATCTCATAGATTGCTAGGTAGGCAATGAGAAGGGATCAATGGATCCGGTAAACTGCCAGGTGGGTAGAGGAGACATCTGCGATTTCCAAGTGGGCAAGGGAGAAGAGGTGAACTCAGTTGAGAGTTCGTGTTAGCTAATAGGGTTAACATATGAAGAGGTGGCAGAAGAAGGACCTCACTCAGATGGATATTCGCATAGAACTGTGAGCCACATGAATGAGGATGATGATAAGTTACAAACTTACGTCATAGAGGAGAAGGATCAGAGGAGTGTTTTGATCATTGGAGGAGTTGAGATATTCCTACCAAGTGGCCAAGGAGAGGCTAGTACAGATGAGAAGAGAATTCAGCAGAATCGCTTGACCTTTTCATCCAAGAAACTGAATAGGAGATGACTGCAGCACTGGAGTCTATAACAAAAAAGGGAGGAGACAACATAGAATTTGTTGATATGTGTCATGAATTGGAATCTTTTGAGAGGAGAGTGGTAGTGAAAATCATGCACATCCAACAGGCTAAGCTGGAAGTAGATAAAGGATTACACTAGCATGAGGAGCAGCTGGAGGAAGTTGGAATGGGAACAACCGAAGGACTAACAGGAGTGAATATGTTAGGAGAAGTGGTCGCTGAGCAACAATTTAGTGATGAAGAACCTGCAGGAGTGAAGATTGCAGCAGAGTGGCAAGCTAAGGTCACAAAGAAACAATATGTCTTAGGAAGTCAGTGTGATTTTCCCATCGACAAGTAGGGAGTGCAGTGAGCTAGTCTGCAACAGAAGAACTAGTCGGTGGAGCAGCTAGACAAGGTGATCGAAGAGATAAGGAAGTTGATGTTGGAGTCAGCAAAAGAAACAATCAGAAACAAGAAGTTGGATGAAAGGAAAACTGCACGAGAAATGAGGATGATGCAGGAGTAGAAGCAGTGAAGTGGAGGAGCCGAGAGACACCTCCAAGAGAAATTTTTAGATCCAGGAGGACTTCAGACACGTTGGAAATCTCACGAGAAGGAGCTCATGATTTTTTTCACTATGGAGTATGATGCAAGAGCATCACTCCACCTTAGCACACGCCAACTCATTTACATGCGTGGTGTGCATTCAAGGAAGGAGAGGCATCTCCCTCTCATTTTTGCCTAGAGAATCCAAGGCGTGATCCAGGCATTAATTGAAGACAAGCTAGAAAATCCAAGTTGTGCTTTCGCACAAGCTAGAGATAAGGTCACCATTAATAGGCCGACGACAGAAGGGATCTACATATGATTTGGAGTATATTTCCATCATTGTAGTATGTCCATTAGATAGGTGTTTTTAATGGTGATTTGACACCACTAATTTAATCTTGTGAGGGAAGCTCATTGAGCCCCTCTTGTATAAATCTTTGTATTGTAATAAAAGTAGAGGTTAGACGAGTTGGGTCATAGGAAAAATGAAGAAGATATAGGGAGAGAAATGCAGAGAGTCGAGATTCAGTTGCAGCTCACACTCTACCATTATAATTTGGCATTCCACCATTAATAGAAAATGATAGTTTTTCATGTTTTACATTTCTGTGTAATGGGTGTTTTGTTATGAATGTCATTTACATGTTTGAGAATTGTAGATGAATGTTAGGAATCGTCTGTGGGGATAGAGATACAGTTTCCTCTCCGAGAGTAAGTTGAGTTAAGTCTGGTTCTCTAGGCTAAGTGAAAGGAGTGCATGACAGAGTAGGGAAACTCTATGAGCCGACGCAAGGAGTGCGTATCTGAACTTAGCGGAGTCAGAAGAGAAGCTTCCAGGAGGGCACGCTAGATTAATTCATAGACTCGGGGAGAAATTTCAAGGTGGTTAAGTTCCTTGGAAAGACAGACTGTGTGGGGAGAATCATAGTTTAGAGTTATTGAACACTCTGAAATACTCTGTCGGGAGGGAATCGAGATAGCGTGAGCGTGCATAGAAGAAACAAAGTCGAAAGTGTTGGAGAATCCAAAAATTGTTGAACATTCTAGTGAAGGAAGGCTTTGCAAGGAGTGTGTCGAAAAAGGAAAGCAGATGCCTTAAACCTTTTCAGAAGGCTAGTAGAGAATTCGTCAAAGAGCTGAGAGCTGGAGAAATCTTGGTCATCCATTGAGGACACGTGGAGAGGGATCAACATTTCGTTGATTCACAAGTCGAGAAAAGCAAGGTCAAGAGGAGATAAGACTCACGAATTCCAAACTCACAGAATCGATCAAAGACATTGATCGCAGGGAGAATGAGGACCATAGATATGGTCCTGTAGAATTATCCGATTCGAGAAATCGGGGAAGGAGAAGAAATCAGTTCATGAAATTTCCGAAGTGTGGGGTCGCGAAGGGAGTTGACCCACAATCTTATTTTGTGGTCACATCAATGGGGAATTCTAGCATCGAGGGCTAGAATCATTGGCCTTAAGTTGGAAAAGCACTAAGGAGAGGGTCCACAGGTATCACACAGCGGGTGCCGAGGAAGTAAATGGGGCTTGTGTCCAGTTGAAACCAGTTCCATCAGGAGCCCGATGAACCATTCAGTTCGACGACTTGAACGATCCTAGACTTGGAGGTCACGTCATCCCCAAAGGAGTTGGAGGGGAGGTTGTCACCGCCAATGCATAACATACAAGGAAATGGAAAGGAAATGCATACCATACCATACCATACCATGCAATGCAATGGCAAGGCAATGCATACCATACAATGGAAAGGCAATGCATACCATTGCCATTGCCAATCCATATTGTTTCCATTGCCAATGCATACCATACCATACCATTTCTAATGCATACCATATAAGGAAATGGCAAGGAAATGCATACCATACCATACCATACCAAACCATTTCCAATGCATACCATACAGGTAAATGGCAAGGCAATGCATACCATACCATACCATGCAAGGAAATGGGAAGGCAATGCATACCATACCATTCAAGGAAAGGCAAGGTGTACCATACCATACCCTACAATACCATACCATACCATACCATGCAAGGCAAGGAAAGGCCATGCAAGGCTTGACAAGGAATGGCAAGGCATGGAAAGGAAAGGAAAATCATACCATACCATACCATGCAAGGAAATGGAAAGACATTGCATACCATATCATGTAAGGAAAGGCAAGGAAATGGCATACCATACCATGCCATGCAATGGCAAGGAAATGCATACCATACCATACCATACTATACCATACCATGCAAATCAAGGAAAGGCCATGCAAGGCAATGACAAGGAAATGCATACCATACCATGCCATACCAGTGTCAATGCATACCATATAAGGAAATGACAAGTAAATGCATGACATACCATACCACACCATACCATGCAAGACGAGGTGAAATACCATACCATACCATACCATACAATTTCAAGGCAATGCATGCCATACCATACCATACTATACCAAACCATGCAAAGAAAGGAAAGTTCCTGCAAGGCAATGGAAAGGCAATGCATACCATGCCATACCATACCATGCAAAACAATGGCAAGGAAATGCATACCATACCATACCATACCATGCAAGGCAAGGAAAGGCATACCATACCATGCCATACCATACCATGCAAGGCAAGGCATGGAAAGGCATTGAAAAGCAAGGCGTACCATACCATGCAAGGAAATGGCAAGGAAAGGCAAGGCAAGGCATACCATACCATACCATGCCAGACAAGGAAATGGAAAGGAAAGGAATATCATACAATACCATACCATACCATACCATGCAAGGAAATTGCAATGCAATGCATACCATACCATGGAAACACAAAGTATACCATACAGTACCATATCATACCATACCATACCATGCAAGGCAAGGAAATGCATACCATACCATACCATGGCAAGGCAAGGTAAGGCATACCATACTATACCATGCCAAGGCAAGGCATACCATACCGTACCATGCAAAGGAAAGGCAAGGCATGGCACGACAAGGCAAGGTATGACAAGTCCTGCATGGGATGGCATGGTAAGGCAAGGCAATGCATGTCATGGCATGGTAAGGCAATGAATGGAAATGCATGGTAAGGCAAGGCATGGCATGGCAATGTAAGGAAATGCATGGCATGGCATGACAAGGCATGGAAAGGAAAGGCATGCAAAGGCAAGACCTAGCATGGAAAGGCAATGCAAGGGCTTGATGTATTGAATATTGTAGGCATGGCATGGAATGGATTGGAAATGGAATTGTAATGGCATCACAAGGAAAGGCATGGAAATGGCATGGAAATGATTTCTTCAATATTCTAGGGTTATTATGTGCCATGGAAAGGATGTCATGAATATTCTATGGATTGATGTCTTGAAAATTCTAGGGATATTATGTGCCATATTGGGAAGCTACATGACAATGGCATGGCTTGGAAAGGTGTGGAAATGTAATGCCATGGAAATGGTATGCCATGGCAATGGTATTCCATGGAAATGGTATTCCATGGCATGGCTTGGAAGGCATAGCAATGGTTTCTTGAATATTCTAGGGTTTTTATGTGTCATCTTGCATTTCAACATGCATTTGTTATCTAAACCCTATTTTAGGATTTCATTTTCAGCCCCCTTTCATTTAATGATTACTTGTCTTAAGGGTTGTTATATTTATCCTGTTGTGACTTATTTACTATCATTTATTGGCTTGGAGAGGTATGGAAATGTTATGGCATGGCAATGGAAAGTTATGTTTATTCTTATATAGGTTAAAATGGGAAACTACATGACAATGGCATGGCGTGGATTGGCAAGGCATGGCAATGGCATGGCATGGAAATGACATGATATGGACATGCATGGAAATTGCATGGAAATGGCATGACATGTATTGGCAAGGCATGGAAATGGCATGGAAAGGTTTGACAATGGCGTGGAAATGGAAATGGAATGCCATGGAATGACTTGGAAAGGAATGAAAATGGCATGGCATGACAAGGAATGGAATGGAAATGGCATGGCAATGGCATGGCATCAACAGGTTTGTGGGATTGGGTTTGGGAGGGTCCTTTCTCTCCTTGTGTGATCTAACCCAAAAAATGGGTAGGAATGTGCAATAAACTCACATAGATGGTAAAGGGAAAAGAATAATGGTTTCAAGTCTCCATGTAGGAATTTTGGTACCATAGCATTGTATCATGAAATGTAACCTCAAAACCATTATTTTTAGATGGAAAATGATACCCATTATAAGATCTAGTTTCCATGTGAACTCTCTCGTTCTATTGATCAAAATCAATAGGTTTAGTGGACATCATGGAAGACTAAATAATTGTTATTAATAATTGATGGGTTTAATAAAATTTATATATACTCACTACATAATCTAAACAAACATGTGCATTAATGAGTCCTTGACTAGTCTTTTTGACATTTATGAATGGCTACATACAAATCAAATTATTTTATATATGTCATGCATAGAAAGAGGGGAATATTGTGTGTGCCCTAGAAAATAACATTGAGCTGAAATTGTTAAGTGATTTACAATTATGTAGAAGATAAATGATAAAATTTATTTCTATAATAAGTTATTGTAATATGCCATTTTTTAGGTCACAATATTTTCAAGTGACCACTATTTGAGTGTGGATTGTCATTGGATTTAGATGGATATAATTCAAGAGGTAGTCCATATTGTTGGTCGTGAGTTAGAATATGGATATCCACAACATTTGTGCAAATAATTTAGAATGAATGATCTATCGATGATTTAGTGATACATGGTTGATTCACAAGCAACGTTACTTTAGAACCATTAATTGCTTATGGATTTAGCACTTATAAATCTTTTCCACCATAAGCTATTCCTTAATGCATAATGAAAGTACTTATAATTACTTTAGAAACAAATCAAGGGATTAATGCACATAAAATTCATATATTCATCAACATCAAATGTAGAAACAATGAGATTCATAAAAAAACATGCCATGAAATGTATATATATACTCAACATCGTCTAAATTGTACATTTTTTACAAAAATGAAAACTCGTGCCCAGTATACAAAGCGACAACAAGTGACCTAACATAAAAAAACATCTATATCGTGGCTTAGATACAAAATGGAAATGGTTGGTCGTATATTGTTCTTAGGACCATGCCCGCATTCTTAAGACCGTACATGCATTCTTAAGAACACGCACGTGTTCCTGCCACTAAACCTACATGGCAATCGACGTGGAGGTTCAACCACATACAAACCTATAGGTATAGGAACTCACGCCCTACGATTATGCGTTCTTACTCATGCCCTTGCCAATTTTTTGGCCATGAACTTCTTGCACTCACATATTATTATCATTAGGGAATTTTAAATGGAAATTTGAGTGATTTGATGTAATCACCATATAATATCAATCATATCGAATGGCTGACAATAGTCTTCATAGTGTAATGCAACAAGTGGTACACTTTGATCTCAAAGGTAGGGCTTTCTTCAATATCCACTTCGATGACACTAATAATTTGGAGATTGTTATCACTGACAAATGATGTTTTCATTTCTATTTTTTTTGGAAGTTGATTTGTGAAACATGCTTTGAGGTTGGTGATTGCATTGTATAACATAAAATTCCTTCAACTTAGGTGTTAGGTTAGAGGTAAATCTATTATGATAACTTCATTACTTCCTTCAACTTAGGTATTATGTTTGAGGAGTATTTGTTATGATAATTTGTCTGAGACATACATTCAAACTCATACCTTTTTGGAATACCAATTGGTGGGGAAAGCCACCATGGTGATGTCATCTTGGTTGATGGATTAATACCCCACTAAACTCATGACAAAACTAGTTTCAAGATTTTATTTTAGAAATTGATAGGTTAAGGCTTTGGAACAATTTTGAAATTAAACCCCCTAGGTTTGTGTAACAATAACATAGGTGTTGAGTGTCAATGCTGAAATGAAATAGAGAATAACAACTTTAGATATTATACAATCCTAAAAGTTGAACAATCCATGAAAAGTATTGAATTCAACTACAAGAATATTCTGCTTAGATGTACCATTTGACATGGAAAAAACCACCTAAGAACAAATTAAAAGAGAATGAGATATAATGAAGGACAATATAAATCATAAGAGAGGGTAACCATTTGATTCATACCATCTTACAACAAGGAAAATAAACCATCCCTACGTTTGGAAACCATCCCAAATTTTTCTAGGACTTTAGCTAACTCTAAGAACCACTCTGAAATGAGAATGCATTACCAAAAAAATGAAATGGTGTAGTGGAAGTGTAAAATATGACACTATAATAACCTACTGAGACAAAAGGGAAGCCACCCTTGTAACCATATAGAACTATAAATATGCATGAGAGAGAAAAAAATAATTACATTATCCTAATTACAAATTACACTCTATGAATTATTATATATGTATTCTTAAATGGTTTCATATGTTATATTTTTAAAAATAACTCTTTAATATAACAAACTTATAATGAGTTAATTAATGACATAATTCTCAAGTTAGGGATTTTGCATCATTATTGTTACAAATAGAGGTTTTTCTCCTCTCATATGTATCTCCCTGATCATTTTATCAATATAACCAACTAGTTTAGAGTATTTATTGGAGACATTTAGAGGGTTTGGCCCGGTCTTGATAGATGCACCTTTCTAATAACGTGAGCGCAAGCTCACAAACACATGTACTCTTCTAATAATGCAACTGCAAGCTCACAAACACATGTACTCTTCTAATAATTTGACTGCAAGCTCACAAACACATGTAGGTTTCTAATAACATGAGAGCATTTGTGTGGGCATTCTTGAACACTACATTGCCACTTTTTTTACCATCATCTTCAAAGAAGCCTTCATAATGTAATGCCAAAAGAACCACCAGAGACCAAACAAATTACAAGTCCAATAACTAACACAATCCAGACAAAGAGGTCCAATAACCACCTAAAAATGCAGAATAGAAAGCAAAACACCAAACCTAGAAAAACTACGGCTAACACAACCAAAATTAACCACTCAAAACAGCCATCACAAACCAAACGAATCCGAAGTGAATAACCGCCATAACAGAGTAACCAAACTCAAACCCAAAATAACTATCTAACTTATAGAAGAGTGTAAATATAATAATAAATACACTATATAGAGGAGTTCTTGCAGAGGAGTAAATGCAGTGGTCAATACACTACATGGTAGTAAAGCCACAATGAACTCAACCAACCATTCCGTGGAGGAAACCTTACAACCCTACCCACAAATCACAACACACATAAAACTAAATCAAACTACATAAAGAATGAACATATGCCAAAACTTAGCACTTAATTACCATATGTACAACCAGAGATTAATTTCTTTGATGGATCGAGCATTGAAATCATCCCATTCACATTTAAAATAAGTATGTACACACCATAAATCCATCCCAAAGTACTGGCAATAAAAATAACAAAGCCTTGAATCCATCACAAAGTACTGTTAATAAAAAGAACAAATCCTTCAACAGTGCCGCAATGGACGGGTGTAGCACATGACTTCTTACATCCCAAAAGCTGATAAAATTGAAAAAATGTCCAGTTGTTCCACTGGATGCACGGACGATCGGGATTTTTAATTCTGTTAGACACGATGGTCTATACCCGTACTACATTCAGGAGTAAATAGTCAGTAGCACCAAGCAGATGAGTTCTTATAAATAAAATGGAAGCAGATGAGTTCTTATAAATTATCGGAATGCGTCCGACGCTCTCCCTTTCTTCCATCGTCATCCTATGCTCCTGGCTTTGTATTAATCCCAACTTTTTATGTCCGTTTCTGCTTGCATTTCTATAATTGTGTTGGGGCCTGCTGTTTATAATTTTCGTTGTTACGTAAGCTACAATACTGTTATTTTCTTTTTTTCCAAGTTTGTCGGTTTCTGGAACAGCGAGAAACTTGACAAGGACCACCCTACAGCTAAAAACAGGTAGAGCTCTTTAGAAATGGTGGAATCATTCTCTGATGTGAGCTCTGTGTCTCCTGCCAATGCCAGCTCAAGGAAACCACAGATCAAGGAAACCAGACAATTTAAATTGTTGTAGCAGTACTAATCTAAACCAGGACTATTCTTGCATGGATAGACCTCTGGGATGGTAATTGAACTGAACAGATGATTGAAACTTTTTCTGTTAGAGATAATGCTCACATTAATGTTGTGTGTTAAGTTTGAGGATTCTCTTGAGGTTTTGTAGGAGACTGTTGAGATATTCTCTCAACCTAAATCTCCAAGATTAGAATTAGTTGGATGTCACTCCAACTATATATATGTAATGTATCTGTGTGAGTGTGTAATACAAACAATTTTTTGTGTGTGAACACTGTGTGAAATAGAAGCTCTCTATCTTCCTATATTCCTCAGAGATGAGTAATCTCTGCATGAATTACTGTAAGCATATATTTTCACCTTTTTTTTTTATCATCATCTTCATGTAAATGCTCCTATGATAATACCAAAACAACCACCACATTCCAGACAAACCAAAGGCCAAATAACCATCACAGATCAAACAAACCAGAAACGTTTTATCTACCTAAAAATGCAGAATAAGAAGCAAAACACCAAACCTAGAATAACCCACTAAAACCAAAACCAAGATTAACCACTCAAAACAATCTATCCCAAACCAAACAAATTCGAAAATGAATAACGACCATAGGACAACAACCAAACTCAAACCCAAAATAACCACTTTGAAAAAAGTGAACATAGTCGAAAATGAATAACCACCCTTTTTTTTTCCAGGAAAAAATTAACACAAATTTATATTAGGTATAAATATTTTTACATCTACACAGAAACTTGAAAACAGTCGCCACAACAGTCCAATATAATTGGTAACAGGAGGAAGCAAACAGAAAAACTGAGCTATTAGTAATAGGCTGGAGGGAAAGAGCAGAATGCCGGCTGAAAAAACTGAAGGATGCTGGAGCGGTAATCAGCCAGGATAACACTGCTCATCATTGGCTGAAAAACGCAATATGGGGCTGCCCTTGGTTTCTTTTACCCTTCACCAACCCTTGGCAATTCAAAGATGTTAATGCAGGAGGGCTGACTCTCCCGACCATTATCCGAGTGGTAAGCAGTTAGTCTTCCTTCGATTTCTATTAGAGCTCTTTTAGAGAGGGCATCGGCTTCTTTATTATGCACTCTATAAATGTGGTGGACGCTGAGATCTTTGAATTTTTTTGCCAATTCACGAGTTTTTTGTTTCCAGCCTTCAATATTAACAGTGCTGAGGTTACACTTGTGGTTTATCCAATCAATGATGACCCGCGAATCACCAAGGATTTGAAGTTGATTATTTGACCAGTAGGTTGTGTTAAGAACCAAAGACTGAATACAGAAAGCACCACAACAAATATAGAAGAACAATATAGAAAAACATCACTTTATTATATCAAACCCTTAAGGTAGGGCAACACCATACAATGGATCCTATTATGGAAGGGATCCTCTCCTGTTCACTTGCCTCTTCGAGGGGGCATCCTCC
>SNQJ01S0051130.1:0-46346 GCA_010110895.2 Picea sitchensis
TGAATCTAGATTCCTTGCCTTGGGGGTGGAGCTCGGTCCCAGCTCGAGGGTGACCTACTGTTGAGCTGATGAACAGTGTTGTCTAAGGCTGGGAGGTTCGTGGAAGGCCTGCACTTGGTTGGTGGATGCTACAACAAATAAAATATAAGTATTCTGAATTATGTTTTGAACATGTTTTGGCACAACTGTGCTGCATATATTATCATGTTTTCCGCTGTGTGAATTAATTAATGATGAATTCTATGACTGGTTTAATTATAGCAGTACCCATATGTTTTACTCTGTAATTTACGTGTGTTTAATGATTAAATGCATGTGCTTATAATGTCTGTACAAATTATGTAAAATTCCATGTATAGAATGGTAACTGAGAGGTTTGCAAACCTTGGTAGTGAAAAGGTACACTACAAATTGGTATAAAGCCAATGGGCACGTTACAGCTACAACCATGGTAGATTTACCATATTCTTCCACACAACAAGTTGAAGTTCGAAGATCTGCACGAAGAGGAGTTGCATTGTCCAAAAGACCTTGGACACTCAACAAAATATCAAGGTAATCATTTTTGCAAATTTTGAAGTTTGGAAAAAGCCAAGTTTTCGGTGGTTTAGGTGAACAAGACGACTGTTCATTAACCACCTGAAGCAGAGATTTCAGTAGTTAAATCACCCAAAAGTATTCTATGTTAACCACCGAAAGCCTGTCATTACCAGAATGACCGAATTTTTGCACAGATCGAGGTTTTTCTGATCCAAATCATTTGAAAACACTCATGATGGATGGATGATGAATTATATATTCATTTTCAAGATCCATTTTTTGTGCATAAGGATTAGAAAGGGTATCCAAGTTTATTTTGGCACCTATTTTGGTTGAAACGGATTGGATTTTGTGCACATCTCAACAAATTCGAATTATATCTCTTGGAAGAGTCATCACTCAGCCTTGGAAGGCTATTATGCACTACACAATGACTCTACAAGATATGAAGACCAGGAAATGTGGGATTGACCTCATTTTTGGGATCATTCCCTATCTTTTGCAAACTAAATTTTGACTTTCTATCTTTAGCATATCTGATCCATGCTTTTAGGATCTCAAAACTACATTGTAAAGCTATAAATCTAAAGATAGAAGATGAACTAAGGGTTCGATTTTGAGTTCTATATGCTACTATTTTTTATGAAAGACACTTTCTTTAATATATCAGTATGCAATCTTCTTTCATTTGTTACTGTCAGACCTTCTTTCATCTTTGTCTATGCTTATGAGTGGAATTAGTTATTTTGTCTCTGTTTAATGATCCTATGGTATCTGTCATCTTAATTTTGATTGTTAAGCAAGAATCACAGGCATCCTTGGCTAGTTTGTTGACCCATAATATATATGGTTTTATGTATGTTTTGGTTAATTGATTAGTTTTCTTATCCATTTGTTATACAAAGCTATCTGACAATATCTCTTGAAGGACTTGTGTTGCATGATTATAGTTAAGACTGTCTTGAGAATACAATCCAGAGGTTAAGATATTCATCTTGATCCAAACCCACAACTATTATTGAGAAAATAGTTTCTAAAAAAATTAAGTTGCCAGGCATCGTTGACTTACAGCCTAGGAGAGTTTCCTAGAGTGATAACAAATTGGTGCCATTGCCGGGGAGAGGAGATCGAAGCTCAGCTTCCTTGGGAGATGACATAGATCCAGCTTTGATGATAGACAAAGCCTGGACTTCATTTGGGTTGTAACCATCTATCTGGCGACTCCATTGAAATGAAGTGGCTCCGAAAAGAGCTCACACCAGGGCGAACCAAGAAGGCCCACTGGCAGCACCAGTTCCTGACCCTGAGAAGATCATCAGTAAGGGAAAATATTTACAAATACAGGCTTCTGGATCTGCAAATACATCAAATCGAGGTGTTGAAACCGACACTTCTTCTTTCATATCTAAAAGTCCTCTAGTTGAATCCCTTACAGATGAAACTCATAGTTCTTAGGAAATTGAAAGTTTATCTGAAATATTGAAGGTAGAGGAACCTTCACTTTCCTCTAATGTTACAAACTCTGTTTTTGAGCATGATATTTCATCCAACCTTAAAAAGGTAATTACAGAGTCCCCTCAACAAAAAGAAACCTCTTCTTCATCTTCTTTGAATTCCTCACCCACCAAGCCTACAAAGGGTGTTTTCTACACTCATACTAATCTGCCTGTTCTTGAAGATATTTTATATGATCTATCCTCTAAGGGAGAAGAAATATTATCCTTGTTGCTCGGTCAGTTTTACAAGGCCTCCTATTTTTCACCCATCTCTAAAAATTTTCCTCAAAGTGAAGTGAGGCAACTATTTTATTTAAACTCAGCCATCCCATCTCAACCTTCATCTCCTGAAAATTCTTCTTTTGTATCAACCCTCAAGACTGTCATGGTTGTCCCTTTAACCAAGATGGAACATATTCTAGAAAATAAGTATGCTCCACTTGTATTGCCCAATCCCTTGTCTGCCATTTCAACCGGAGATTATCAGAAATATATGCCAAAGTTTATCGGAGCTGGGGATTATACTGCTGAAGAACATATAGAATATTTTTATGCTTATGCTGAAAAATTTAACATTTCAGAAGAAGATGTGTGGACTAGAATTTTTGTGCAGAGTTTGGATGGCCAAGCCCAGAAGTGGTTCAAAGATCTACCAGGAAATTTAGTCATAGGTATTGAACAACTAGATGTGGTATTCTTAAAACACTGGGGAGAAAGAAGATATATACTATATTACATTTCTGAGTTCGGAAACTTAAGAAGAGAATATGGGGAGTCGGTCTCAGACTTCATCAAAATATTTAATAGAATGTTTGGAAAGATCCCTGCAGAGATCAAACCAAGTGATGCATCGGATAAGATCACATTCTTTGTTGCTTTTGATCCAAATTTTTGTCTAATCCTCAGAGAAAGAAGATCAACCACACTTTATTTAATGCAAGATGTTTCCCTTGAAGTTGAATCAAATATTATGGGATCTCAGAAGATGAAAGGAAAGGTTGAGATAAAGAAGTCTGTTTTTGAGCCCCCTTCTTCTTCTAATAGTAAAATGGAAAATATGGCCAAGATGTTGGACAACTTGACATCTGAAATGTCAAAATTGAAGATCCAGAATCAACAACCAGCAAGGAAAAAAGAGCCAAATGCTTTTGTCCCTATAAATCTGAATTCTTTCCCTTATAGAAGGAACAATCAACAAGTCTGGATCCTTTAGAGAGACAAGAATGAAACTGATGATCAGAGAATAAGACCCCCTTTCCAAAATGCAATGTTAGAAGAAGAACATCATCCATCTCATGATGAAGTTGAAGAAGAAGATGAGATAAATTGTTTTGGTGACGAAAATGATTCCTTCTTTTTGACACAAGTAGATTATGAAGAAGCCCTGATGGACCAGAAAATTCATGAGGCAAGTATTGAAGAATCTGTCTACCTGATGGATGATCAGAAAGGTTATAATTTAAGATCCAAAAATGATTCCCCTAAACCAATGCTCACTGCTCTTGTGAAGAAGAAAGAAGTTGCTGCCAAGCAACCCGCTGCTCTCGTAAAACAGACCTCCACTTATGGAAAACAACAGTAGAAGCAATCACAACCCCTAGCCAAGGAGAAATTCATTCTCAAAGCTCCTTCCAATGAGGTAAAATCTTCTGATAAATCAACATTTTCTTTTAATTTCGAATCAGAAATTCAGAAAGTAAAGGTACCTATGCCATTAATCAAACTCATGAAGAATGATATCTTCAAGTCTTCCATCATGGAGTCCCTTGAACCAAAGACCTCTTCATATGCTGATTTTGTAAACTTACAATATGACAAGCCAACAATAACTATAGGGCCTATGATAGAAGACCGAGATGATTCTTGTCCACTATTCTATATATCTCTAAATGTTCATGATAAGATCCTCCATAACTGCTTGCTTGACTCGGGAGAATCACATAATCTTATGCCCAAAGAAGTGATGAATGAGCTTGATATTGAGGTCACCAAACCATATCATGATCTCTTCTCTTTTGACTCTAGGAAATTCAGATGCCTTGGCCTCATAAAATACCTTGTTATAAACCTTTCCCAATTGCCAATGAGAAGCATGGTGATGGATGTGGTGGTTGTTGATATCCCACCCAAGTTCAGACTCCTCTTGTCTCGTCCATGGAGCAAAAGGTTAGGAGGTACCTTGAAAATGGATCTTTCGTGTCCTACGATCCCAGTGTTTGGAGGAGAGCTAAAAAGACTTTATAGAGAGAATCAACTTGCCTACATCATCAACGATGCAAATTTTTTTGTAAATCATCCTATTTATGTTGTGGATACAGACTTTGGCTCGTGCATTCTTCAAATAGATGATTCTCAATTAACTCCTATGCATCTTGTGAATCCCACTGAAAAACAAACTGATGATAAGGGCGTTCCAGTTTGGACCATGTATTTTGATGGGGCTAGTACCAAAGATTAAATAGGTGCAAGGGTAGTTTTGATTTCTCCTTCGAAGGAAACTATACATTTGTCTTTTAAGATCGATTTCAAAACTACTAACAATGTAGCAGAGTATGAGGCCTTGTTGTTGGGATTAAATTCAGCTAAGGAGATGGGAATAAAAGGGTTAAAGGTGTTCAGAGATGCGGACCTCATCATAAAACAAGTAAATAGTACTTTCCAAGCAAAGCATGTCAAATTGAAAACCTACAGGGATGAGGTATGGAAAATTAGAGATTATTTTTCCATTTTTGAGATTTCTTATATACCCAAGGATATGAATCATCTTGTTGATTCCCTTGTTGTTTCAGCCAGTATGTTTATTACTCCCATGCCCCCTAGGTTCAATTATGAAATCCAAGTCAAATATAGGCCATCTTTGCCCGAAAATATTAAATACTGGAATTTTTTTGAAGATGATGATGAACTTAATAGATTTCTTCAGGTGGTAGATGAATTTTCTGATATGCACGTTGACTAGAAAAATCTAAATGTAGAGGAATCCCAGAAGCCTAAGCTAAAACAAAAATTGGGTTAGCATGATATTGTTCAGCTACCTAACAATTATATACCTCGGGGTTTGGTACCTCTCGAAAAGCTATTTGATCACAATTATGTCCCCTACAAGCCAGACAATAAGGAGAAAGATCCTGTTGTTCATGAGCACAACGTAGGGATCGAAAGCCAGCCTAAATTCATAAATTTGTCCTCTGAATTGACTGCTAATCAAAAGTCCGAATATTGCAGCATTTTGAAAGAATTTTCTGATGTTTTTGCTTGGAAATATAGTGATCTGAAGACTTATGACCCTGATATCATTCAAAATAAGATCCCTCCTGAAAAGGACACCATCCCTTTCAAACAAAAGCTTAGACCTATCAGTCCTCTTCTGTTGCCTGTGATTAAAAGAGAAATAAAAAAGCTTCTTGATGCTAAGATCATAATCCCTTTGAGATACTCTAAATGGATTGCAAATCTAGTAATAGTGAGAAATAAAAATGGTGAGTTCAGGTTATGTGTGGACTTTAGAAACCTAAACAGATGCTCTAAGAAAAACAACTATCCCATACCTAAAATGGAACATTTGCTGCAAATAATTTTAGGGGCTACTGTTATGTCTTTCCTAGATGGTTTTTCTGGCTATAACCAAATTTCTGTCCATCCTGATGACCAACAGAAGACTGCATTTACTACTCCTTGGGGTACCTTTATGTACGCCAAAATGCCATTCGGATTAATGAATGTTGGAGCCACGTTTCAAAGGGCCATGGACATAGATTTCATGGGTGAGAAGGACAAGTTTTTCCTCATCTATCTTGATGACATCACAACTTATTCCAGCAGTCATGAGGAGCATCTAAAGCATTTAAAAAGAGTGTTTATGAAGTGCAGGAAGTTTGGAATTTCATTGAATCCCAAAAGGTCCCATTTTTCTCTCAGGAAAGGCAAACTCTTAGGCCACATTGTCTCAGCAGAAGGTGTAAAAATTGATCTAGCTTGGGTGGAAGCAATTTAGAGGCTGTCCTTGCCAAGGTTGAAAAAGGATATCCAATCGTTGCTCGGTAAGATTAATTTTGTTAGAAGATTTTTTCCAAATTTCGCCGAGCTAGTAAAACACATAACATGTATGTTGAAAAAGGGGTCTGAGATAAAATGGACAGACAACGCAAGGAATTCATTTCAGGATATCAAACAGGCTATCATGGAATCCCCAACTCTTATCAGTCTGGATTACAACAAGAGTTTCTACATTTTCTCCTTTGATTCTTATGACACAGTGGCAACAGTTCTGCTACAGAAAGATGGTGACAATATGGATCACACAATTTCTTTTTTTAGAAAAACACTCAGAGAAGCTGAACTAAGGTATGATCCTATTGAAAAACAAGCCTATGCTCTCATAAAATCTTTAAAAGCTTTCAGAATTTACATCCTCCACTCAAAACTCATTGCATATGTTCCTTCACCCTCCGTGAAAGATGTTTTGACTCAGCCTGATATTGACGGAAAGAGAGCTAAATGGATTGCAAAGTTGATCGAGTTCAACATTGAAGTGAAACCCACCAAATTGGTAAAAGGCCAACGCCTTGCTAAGCTGAGGAAAATCATGAGTTGTTGGACATAAATTTCATAGGAGAAAATTCAGCGAATTTGCAGACGGAACTGGTAGCAGATGGACAACATAACAATCAACAAGTGGTAGAGAATTTGTCTGCTTTTGAATGGTACTCAGGTATTATACATTTTTTTCAAAAGCTAGAAGTTCCTCCTGAACTCAGCATGACTCAAGCCCGATCCCTTAAGCTTAGAGCCATAAAATTTTGCATTTACAATAATCTATTATATTGGAAAGACCCTTCTAGTTTACTACTCAGATGTTTAGACAAAGAAGAGTCACTGGAAGTTATACATCAGTTTCGTTCAAGTGTTTGTGGAGGTCATCATTACTGGAAGACCACAGTTCATAAAATTCTAAGGGTTGGATACTATTGGCCTTTTGTTTTCTCAGATGTGTGTGCCTTCGTCAAAGCTTGTGATAAATGTCAAAGATTCACAGGAAAAAAACAGCTAAAATCCTTTCCCCTGAGACCTATAATAGTGAATAGCCGTTTTCAGCAATGGGGTTTAGATTTTATAGGTGAGATCAATCCTTCGTCTAGTGGTCAACATAAGTGGATATTAGTAGCCACAGATTATTTTACAAAATGGATAGAGGCAGTTCCCACCAGGAATGCCACTCACCAGGTTGTCATGAAGTTTCTTTATGAAAATATCTTCAGCAGATTTGGCTGTCCCAAAAGGCTGGTAACAGATAATGAAAGAACTTTCAAAGAATAGGAATTGGTCAATATGTGTGAATCAATGGGCATCCAGTTGGTACATTTGACCCCCTACTACCCTCAAGGTAATGGCCTAGCCGAATCATCCAATAAGAGCTTAATCAAAATCATCAGAAAATAGTTAGAGGAGAACAAAAAGAATTAGGATTCTAAACTAAAATGTTCTCTATGGGAAGACAAAGTAACTATCAAAAATTCCATAGGAACCTCTCCATTCAAATTGGTCTATGGGACTGATGCCATTTTTCCTGTTCAGTTAATTTTACCAGTGGCTATATTCTTTCAGGAAGAGAAAACTGAGTCAAATGATATGGTAAGAAGAATGCTTGATTTGGTGGAACTACAGCAGGCCCGTGAATATTTAGTGGATATATCAAAGGCTCATCAAAATAAGATCAAAGATACTTTTGATAGAAAGGCAAAGGTGGATAATTTTCAGGTTGGTGTTTGGGTTCTGAAATGGGACACTCTCAGACAGGATAAAGGAAAACATAACAAGTTCGATTATTTGCGGACCGACCCTTTCATGATAACTCAAGTATAGCACAACAACACATTCATTCTGCAAAATATGGGAGGTGAAGAAATGTTTGGTGGTGCAGTCAATGGGCAATTTGTGAAACTCTATTTTGTCTAAGGCTATGAAGCCTGGTCATTGTAATTTTAGTTTTTATTTTTACAGAATAACTCCATGCCCAATTGAAACACTAGAAGATAGTTTTTAGTTTTCCTTTTCAGGAAAGGCATTGGTTCTATGGTTCTTGAAGCCTCACAGGGAGGCATTCATCCCCAATATCATCCAATGTTATCTCCTCAAATAAATTGGTGGATATTTTTGCTTTTTAGGTGATAGATTGTGGTCCAAAATTTATTTCTAAATTTTTGTAGCTAGGTTAGAGAGTCTATTTTCTGTTGATAAACTCAGAAAGAACTTTTGATTTGGTTTGGTCAAGCAAAAGAAAAAATCTCAGGTTTCAGTGGTTTAGGCGAGCCGGAAACGTGCTCATTAACCACCGAAAGCCTTTGTTCTCGGTAGTTAAGAGGGAAAAGCAAAAGCTCATTTAACTACCGAAAATATTTCAACAGGAAAAATGAAAAGCCCGTGATTTCATACGAGCCAGTTGTCAAGTGGTGCAATGATGAAAACATAACCACCAAAAGTCCATGGAGGTGGTAAGGTATGCATGTTCTTGTTGTATCTATGTGAATATTGATAGCCTATTGTCCTTTAAACTGCATTTGTCATTTCAAAATTAAGGCTTGGCAAAGACACAGAAACTCATGCATGTTTCCCGACTAGAAGAAATGATTAGTCACGTAGCCCCTCACCATCTCTAGTCACGAGTACACAAATTCATTATGACCCCGATTAATCTCTGATTTGATCTCCATTTATTATCAATTTGAATTTGGGAGTCATTGAGACAGTCTTGAGCCCGTGATTTCATCAAGCAAATGCATATCCAGAGATCATAATCCCATTTTTTGTGGCGAGTGCAGTTAGAGTTCAGCGGATCGCTATCAAGCCAATTATCATACCAATCAAGCCAAGTCGAGTCATCGGGTAGTTCAAAGCCCATACTATTTCAATTTAATTGTATATCTCACCGAAACTCAAAATTTTCTGCGTATATTCAGTCAATCTATTGCCTAAAATCGGTAGTGACTGAGCTTTGTGATCGGAACTCTAAGTCACCATGTCACATTTTTTTTTCTATGAGTATACTCTCTGTCATCCTAAATCATAGATTCTTTGTCTCCCTGGCACAAAGTGTTTCCTAAATCGCAGGTATAGTCAGCATTTACTAATGGCGAAAGCAAGGCCAATTCTAAGGGATAAATTGGATGGATTTTGGTACCTTGAGGCTCACCCTGAGGTGGATGAGTTCTTCAAGCAGACTGGAGTCTATATGTATTGTGAAACATTGGCATATTTTCACCAACAGGTGTCTGAGACTTTTTCAAGCTCGTATGATGGAAGAACAACAACAGTGGGAAAGGAGCAGTTTGGGGTTGATGAGGTAGCCATAGCTAAGTTCACTAGACTTACCGGAACAGGAGATTGTTGGTTCAAATCAACTGTACCTTCAAACATTGAATTTAGATCCTACCTACAGCCTCTGCACAAAGATCTTACATGGAAAGAAGACATACCAATGTCTTATCTGAAACCTAAGCGGAAATCTCTCCTGAAGGCAATCTTTATCTATATCACCTATGAAGGTAGATACAACAGATTCATTTTCTACCACTTTAAACTTTTAAATCACTTCACAGGGAGATATCCCATCAATTTACCATTTTACTTGCACAAAACCCTCACGAAAATGGATAGGCAGGTCAAGGCCAAGCCCACTAAGGTGGCAAGTAGATTGTCTCATCAAGGACTCATTACTCTCATTTTCAAAGAGTCATTGAAGAAAAGACAGGTGGATTGGAACTACTTCCTCTTATGGAATGAATTCCAGACTAATTGGCAACAACAGGAGAAGGGTAAAAAAGTTGCCACTAAGAAGACCATTACTCCTAAAAGAAGTCACAAAAACCGGAAGGGTATCTCACCACCAAGAGATCCGATAAAATCATCCTCTGTTAAAAGAAAAAGAACCAAAAGAAAGTTACAGTTTGAGGGTGAGAAGACCAAGGACCCTGTTGAAGGAAGTAACCCTTTAAACCTACCATATAGTGATTCAAATCCAGAACAGGAGTTAGCAGAGACACAAGGTAATGCAGAGGCTGGACAAGTTGCAGATGATTGTTCCAACATGCCCTCAAAAACTCCCCCAGAGGCACACAGTCCACCATTGGAAAAATATTCTTCAAGTAAGCCTAAATCATCTAAGGCACAAAAAATCAATAAACTCCTGCAACAAGTCTATGCAATGGAATTCTTGGAGAGAGTTATTAGAAAGGAAAATACAGACTTGACTGAAAGAAATGCAGAGCTTTTCAACATGAACCAAAGCCTCAAAGGAAAGCATGATAAGATCAAAGACAGGAATAGGGTGTTGATAAGGGAGAACATGAAGCTGTACAGGTAGCTTAGAATTCTGAGCTTGAAACTAAAAGATTCTCAATGGCCAACACAGGAGAAAACAGGTTTGGAAACTCTAGCCAACTTAGCTACAACCATGGTATATTTACCACAATCTTCCACATAGCAAGTTGAAGTTCGAAGATCTACACGAAGAGGAGCTGCATCGTCCAAAAGACCTTGAACACTCAACAAAACATCAAGGTAATCATTTTTGCAAATTTTGAAGTTTTGACAAAGCCAAGTTTTCGGTGGTTTAGGCGAACAAGATGATTGTTCATTAACCACCGAAAGCTTGTCACTGCCAGAATGACCGAATTTTTGCACAGATCGAGGTTTTTATGATCCAAATAATTTGAAAACACTCATGATGGATGGATGATAAATTATATATTCAGTTTCAAGATCCATTTTTGGTGCATAAGGATTAGAAAGGGTAGCCAAGTTGATTTTGGCACCTATTTTGGTAGAAACAGATTGGATTTTTTCCACATCTCAACAAATTCGAATTGTATCTCTTGGAAGAGTCATCACTTAGCCTTGGAAGGCTATTTTACACTACACAATGACTCTACAAGATATGAAGACCAGGAAATGTGGGATTGACCTCATTTTGGGGATCATTCCCTATCTTTTGCAAACCGAATTTTGACTTTCTATCTTTAGCATATCTGATCCATGCTTTTAGGATCTCAAAACTACATTGTAAAGCTATAAAGCTAAAGATATAAGATGAAATAAGGGTTTGATTTTGAGTTCTATATGCTACTATTTTGTATGAAAGACACTTTCTTTAATATATCAGCCTGCAAGCTTCTTTCATTTGTTACTGTCAGACCTTCTTTCATCTTTGTCTATGCTTATGAGTGGAATTAGTTCTTTTGTCTCTGTTTAATGATCCTATGGTATCTGTCATCTTAATTTTGATTGTTAAGCAAGAATCACAGGCATCCTTGGCTAGTTTGTCGACCCATCATATATATGGTTTTATGTATGTTTTGGTTAATTGATTAGTTTTCTTATCCATTTGTTATAGAAATCTATCTGACAATATCTCTTGAAGGCCTTGCATTGCATGATTATAGTTAAGACTATCTTGAGAATACAATCCAGAGGTTAAGATATTCATCTTGATCCAAACACACACCTATTATTGAGAAAATAGTTTCTAAAAAGATTAAGTTACCAGGCATCGCTGACTTACAGCCTAGGAGAGTTTCTTGGAGTGATAACACCATTCACCAACAACATGATATGCCTATACATTTACTTCCTCTTAGCACAATGATACATGTATGTTGAAGTTCATAAAGTATCAATTAATTATGTGGTTATCTCTAAAATCTAATCATGTTTTCTTGAATATCACTCATATAAAGACTACACCTAAATAAAAACATCACCCTCCATCACTCCATCACTTCCATGATTTTCTTCTCCACCCACCCCCAACCCACACAATAAATCCATCTTGGATCACTTACAATGCCAAGTTACCCTGTCATCCCATCCCTTCCATTAATAAATTTGATGGTAAAAACCTGTCTTAGGTGCCATTAGACCCTGGGAATGATTCAGAACTAGCTTTATGGTGGGCATTCCTTGGGAAAAAAAACATTATGGCTATGAAAACCCCTTGGGTACAGTTAGATAGATGTTGTTTTAAAACCATCTTGTTGGAACAAGGTTTGCAAATAAACTGAGAAATAAATGATTCCATTCAAGTTTCTCTCCAAATAAAGATATCCATGTTTCTCTATGAATAATGATCTCCAAGATAAATAAATATTTCCAAGATTCATTACTACAACATAAGTTTTTTCCAGATATACATTGTGCAACATACCCCAAGCTCCACACTTCTCTTCCATGTAAAGTTTCTACATCATTGTGGATCATATAAGATTAGGATGTTTCTACAAACATTATAGACATCATAGGTAGGTGAACATAAGCTTATTTCTCTATTATTTAATCACAATTAATTGGGTGCTATGGATTTCTGTTTCAAAAATCACTTAGGTCTTTGGCCTACTTCCTCATCTTTTTTCATTTATCAGGGGTGGGAAATATTTTCAGTTTGGGTGGAGGGAATTTTCCATTTCTTTACCTATCCTGACCATGAAATTATCACTCTTTACCATCCATCACCCTCCTTGTTCATTCCAAACCCTCCCTTATTCCATGTGACCCATGGAATCATCTTCCAAAACCTTGTTGAAGCGATAAAATGATAAAAAAAATTCTACAAAACACATTGTTGTTGTTACACAAGAAACAACAGTAACAAAAATCACTATTGTTTCAACACAACAACCAAAAATAGAAGCTATTGTTTCTATCACACAAGAACCAACAAGAGCAACATAAGAAGCCATTGTTCTTACTCCACAAGAACCAACAATAGACAAAGAAATGACTGACATGAACAAACCCATGAAACTATTGGAAGAAAGGAATGTATTTCCCCACAAGAACCTATAACAGAAGAAGATACTATAGAAGCCATTCCTATATAAGAATATAGAGGTATGGGATTCATTTATGTTGGATCACATTTTCAAAAGTGTTTGTTGTTGAGATTTATTGGAGGCCACATGGATTAGCATTATCTTTCTCATATTTTAGGTAGTAGCATAAGAAAATTGATGAAAACAATCTATATACACATGGTCATTTATCATAATTTGTACTTTTGGTATCACCTACATGGGAACTTACTTCACATATAGGTAGATTTTGTTTCACATTTGCTTGTATATTTGATGACTACATGTTTTAGCATATCTTGGTGTTTTAGGTTCTCACTGTTAATTTGTTATGGGTTTTATACTTGTCACAAATGGGTTGTGTTAGTTATTGATATCATCATTAATCTTTTTAGATTATACAATGGTAATGACTGAGAGGGTCTTTTGAAACTATTAACAATTATGGTTTGGAGGCTCTTCAAAGTTTTGTTTCATTGACTTTCAAACCATTCATTGTCCACATTATAAGATTGGTTTCATCATTTCCATTATTTTTCAAACATTATGGGAACTCACCTACAAATATCCAACAATATATTCATCCTTGTGAGTTGCACACTCATGATCAACAAGGATGCCACCATATCCATTGCATGATTTGTCAAGATACATCCCTATCCCTATATATTTTTGTTTTAGTGCAACATGAGGACATGTTGCATAATTAGTTTGGGGGACATGGTTGATGTGATAATATTGAAATATTCAAGAAATGGTTGATGTGCTAACAATGAAATATTCAAGACACAACCAAGTAAAATGGATATATGGAAATTATTGTCACTATCTTCTCAGAGACTTGATTTCTAAAGAGTTTCATCAATTGATGAGTTTTTTATACTTGTTTTGTTCTTAAAGAAAGTGTATGAATTAAATTGAGGATGTCTTAAAAACTACAAATTGGGTATCTCGATATTTGTGATGTGGGTATCTCCAATTATTTGTAAGGAGAATCCATGGAATGGTAAAATGTTTCTCGCACAATTTCATTGAAACCCAACTTGTATTTTGTGAGAAAATGGTTTTAAAAGTTTTCTCTAACTTAATGCAAATCATTTCTTACTGAAACTCATTTTGTTGCAACTTGTTGCAACTTGCGAAAACTCATTGTTTGATAGAAATTCATCTTCTATAAATCATCCACTTCAACTCATTATTTTTTGAAACTTATCAGCACGATATAACTGCATTAGAATTGCTAAGGATCACTTGAAGGATACATTTGAAACATACACCATGGTAGAAGAATCAAATCCCCAAGGAAACATTACTGTTTCCACATAAGAACCAATGTTGGATATGAAAGGGAATGAAATGAACACGGCTACACAAGAACCAGTGTTGGTTCTCATAATAAAAAATTCACATTGTTACACAAGAACCAACAATGAATTCAAAAGTTGCTCCATAAGAACTTGTTGTTGACATGGATGAAATGATCAAGCACAAAAGGTAAAATCCATTAACTGGAAAAATAACAACAAAATATTTCAAGGTAACTGACAAGTGTATTGAAAAAGTGGAAGTCGTTACAACTTGGTTGTGGGTTGCATGAGGAAATGCAACATATACAGTTTGAGGGAGATGTTGAGCCCTGGAATTGTTATCCTTTTTACATCCTCTTTCCCTATTTTGATCCCTTATTACTTACCTATAACCTTGTATTAATTATTATTAATCATTTTTAATGCTTATATGTGGGATATAGAATCAATGTGTTTCTATTGAATTTCTTTACTAAATTATATGAATTATGGTTAAACATTAGAGAAATAACATATTTGCATTTATATTGGATTTAATTTGCAAATACAATGTGTTAGACAGGTTGTTGTGCAGGATGTGATATCAAAGTATTTTGGTTGTCATTGTTGCAACTCAATTGTTGTAGTTCCAACGCTATTGTTTCAACTCTTTCCTTGATGAAATATATCTTGATGTGACTCCCTTCAACTCCTTACTGCAGTGGTTGCAAATATTTCCTTGATGAAATATGTCTTGCGGAAACTTGATGCAACTCGTTGCAACTCACTGCATGTTCTTACAATAGTTGTTTCAACTCCTCAGTGAACTATTCTATGTTGCAACTCCCTGCAACTGATTACAATAGTTTTTGCAACTCTTTCCTTAATGAAATATATTTTGTTGCAACTCGCTGCAACTCTTTACAACCATTGTTGTAACTCGTGAGGGAACTATTATGTGATGCAACTCACTAGATAACTATTCTACACTACAACTTATGTTGTTGCAACTCCACCTTTGTTTCAACTCATCAAAGGAATCTTAAGCCATCGAAACTATGAGTCATTGGAACCATGAGCCACATTAATCCAAGTATCCACTCAAACAATCAATGGATATTCCATGAATTTAGTATTAAAGTTATATGTGGAAGCTAATAAATGATGAAATGTATTGTTCCAATTACATTTGGGAAGTTATTTCTCATAATTAATGCTAAACCCGAAATTAAAGGCATGCAAATCAGACAGTTATTTTCTTACGTATATTCAAGAGTGATGGAAATGAATTTGAAAATTCTACGGCATGGGTTTTGTGCATAAGATGCCCAACTAGATGACAGATTCATGGTTTTCCCTAAAAATGTGCACGATGGAAGGTACAGGTAGTTCTTTGAAGGAAACGTGCCCAGATTTACTATTGTGATCGGATTCTAAACTTTCCAAATGAAGCATGCAATTCAGCAACAAAGATTTAGTCATTGATCCACATTGCTCCTTTATCATCAAGCTAACATACCACAACCAATTGTTTCTTAAACAAGAATTGGTTGGGTAACTTTCACATTCAAGGATTTTTGTAACAATTTATTTCCTTGAAATGCATGTATAAAAAGATCTATTTTCCTCTGCAAAACGAGGGACTCTTGGAGAAATTTTCTATACTATGATGGAATAAATCATATTTCCTTGAGATCGTGTGTTAATGTAGATTATATCTTTGAGATTTTATAGTATGTGTAATTTTTTCATTTTTTATTCTCTCATTTCCTTTGAGCATGCTATGAGTTTCAATTAATTTTCTTATGTTGTAGATCAGTGGAAATGCTTTGTTTTATGACCACATGGAAATTGGGGGATATATGCTTTAGTTCAATTTATTTATTTAGGAAAGTGTGTGAAAAAATTCTTTCCAACAATTTTTTTTTGTCAATTAGATTAAATTTACTTTCTTCAAACCTACAAGAGTGATCTATATTAGATCTCCTTGTGTGTTGTGTGCTTCTAGAAAATGCCTGCAAGTGGTTGAGAGGAGAGGACTGGCTATATCCACCACTTACCAATCTCAGTAGGTGGTTTAAAGAAAGGAACTAAGGATCTCACCACTTTGTGAGTGATTTACTTTATTTTCAGTGTCCTTTCCATTTCAGCAAGTGTGGTTTATTTTATCTATGGAAGCGTGCTTTCAATTTCATCAAATGTGTTTTATTTCATTTTTGTTAGATTCCTGAAAGTTAGGATTTAACTTTTGGTAAATTTATTTCCAATAGATAGATATATCTTCCCGATATGTCATGGGGTTTGTAAAATAGAGTAGATTGTTTCATTGATCAATGCTTGTCATGTGGTGTGATTTACTTTTCTAAAGTGTGTTATTATTTTCTTCCTTTTATGTTGATTTCCTTCCATGTCTTCAAGACTAGTTTGAATTACATTACTGTAATGCATGTTAAATAACCAATGTTAGAAGGGAAACTATAGCCTTCATAGACTTTGCATCATAACTTTGAAACAAATAGAGATACCTTGGACTGATAATTAATGGCTTGGAGTTTTATTGTTTTCATAATGAATTAATTTTCCTGACACCATCTCTGAGTTAACTCAAACATGTTTCCTCCTCATGGAGTAATATTCAACTATTTTTAACCTAGTTGTTCCATCTATTTCCTGCATATAATAAATAAATAAATAAATAATTGTCTCTTACATATTTCCATCAAAAGAAGACAATTGGCAAGTCAAACTATTTCTCAATAATTAAGAATATAAGATTTAAATGTCTTAGTAATGTTAAGTATGAATTTCCATAAATGAAAATTATTCGAATAAAAGTTTTTAATACTTGAGAATATCACAGAAGTGATATATGCACGTGAAAAACTCCTTTATTTTTAATCCTTTCTCAATGCCTAAAAGATTCAAGGTTTAGATGAAAATAGTGTATATATACACAGGAAAAAATCCTTCATTTTTAATCCTTTCTCAATACCCAAGAGATTCCAGGTTAGATTCAAGGTTTAGATCAAAATATTCTATAATGGAATCTAATTTTATATAAGTGCATTATTGGTTAAGATTCATATATCTATATATATATAGATATATATAGATATAGATATAGATATAGAAATGTTCTAGATTTCATTCTAGAAAAAAGAATAATAATAATCTAGATTGGAACCTAAAAACAAATAGTCTACCAATCTATAATAATATTTTTTGTTCGTGATAGATAAAAGGAAATTGAAAGGAAAATTGATAATTTTGGATTTGACCTTGTGACCTCTTAAGAGGAAACATATGTTCTTAACCATTATACACACACACACATAGATATATATATTGAATGGATAACAATATCTTTGAAGGGTAGAGAGGGATCAAATATTTAGAGTTGTAAACATTTTTTAGAGTGCCAAGCTTGAGAAAAAGTTAAAGATTTACATCTTTAGAGATTGGATACCTTTGGAAGATTCATAGATATAGAGTTCAATGGATCTCTACTAGTAAATTAATACAGTGATAATTGTAATTTTGCAACAAATTTGTGAAATAAAATATAGTAAAAAACATCTTCACTATAAAAATGATAATTATTATAAATATTTTTTTATTCATTAAAAAAAATGATTTTATAAACACAAAAAAATATTGATCAAAAATACTTCATCCCAATGATTCCACTTAAAATACATTATCAATAAGAAATCTTATCTTATTTCATAAAATCAAATACAAAGAAAACCAAAACATCATCCATTATTGTATGTAGTAGATAAATAGATAGGATAAATATACTTATGGATTATGTATGCCTTTAGGGAAGACGATCGGGACGTGGTGGGGGAAAACCACGACCATTGTTGGTACACTATGAGGGGCTGAAAGGAGACAACCATGGCCATCGCTGGTACATTGAAGGGATGAAAGTTGGCATGGATCCTCTCAGATTCATTGGTTTCATTTATTTTTTATGCAGGAGCATCACTGTCAAAAAAATAAAACGAGGACGTGGGAGAAAAATGACACTTAAACATATTGAAAAAAACCGAACCGACAATTAACTAGATTGGAAGCAAGTGCAGAGACATTTTGGAATTCTCGTTAATTAATTTTGGCCATGTAAAACTGGGCCACCGTTTGAAATGAAAGAACCAATGTAAATCATTACAAATACTGTAATGTATTATAGGTGTAGGATAAATGCCCACATTAGTATTAGATTGTATCAAGTCGGTAGAGTAGGTAATCGATTGAACAAAGAAGAATTAATAGTATTTAGGTAGGAGGAAGGAGAGCGAAAAAGGACTGGGTCTTTAGAGAAATTTCCAGTCTGTAACTGTAGGAGATAGCGTTTGTATTTATGTTTTCTCTTTGAAATTCAATAGAACAGAGAAAATTGGCCCATATACGCAGTGTGATATTTGTTATGGATTGGATGTGTTGTTATGTGGTTTGAATGTGTTGTTATGCAATGTGAATGAATGATGTTCATAGTGTAGGAATGAATAATTGAATGTGTTCAATTATTTCTCTTCTCTAAGGTTATGCAAGGCGTGCATGCAGAGTGAAAGAAGTGTGCATGAAGAAGTATGTTTCGACTTAAAATATCAGAAGAGATAGCGAAGAGATTTCATATACAGAGTGTGCATATTGAGCACAAGGAGTGTGCACAAGAACAAACTTGTTTTAAAGTTTGAATGCTCTGGAGGTTGAGTGCATATTATGCCAGGAGGGTGTCAGGAAATATTTTGACAAAGACATAGAACGCAAGTGTGCGAAGGGCCGAGGTCAAGTTCCATTGATAAATCTTAAGAGGAATAGTGGCTTTAATCCTCGAGAAGAAATATTTCTAAGTTTTGAATACTTGAAGTCTTCAGAGAAGGAATAGAGAGATTGAAATCCTGAAGGAGGATCGATGGTCAAGATTCCCTAGGGAAGATCTGAAACTTTCTAAACCATCAGATTTCACAGAAGAAGCACACTAGTTAGCACCAGGACTTATCAGAATTCTGAAACACTAAAGAAATTGGTAGAACCATAGTGAAATACCCCAAAACCTGAATCGCAAAATCCCGAAATTATCGAGACCATTCGTTGAAGGGATACGTGGGAAGAGAGTAGTGCTTCGCTGATTTGTAGGGTGAAAAAGGTCAAAAGGTGGAGTTGCAGAGAATTGGTGAAATCCAAATCCGCGAAGTGATCATAGTTGTTCATCGAGGAAGGACATGCAACAACCGATTAGTATTTCGTTAATTCGTGAAACGTGAAATCGTTGCGAGAACTAGTGAAACGCAAAATTCTGATTTGATCACAATCGTTGGCTGGAGAGATGTTGGTGATCATTGATTTGGTGCCCCAAAATTTCACAATTTTGGATATCGAAGGATCAGGAGAATGGAGATGAATCACCTTAGAATTTTGCGAGTCATGAAATCCAGACGTGCTCAAAAGGTTAGCCCTAGGTTATAGCTGGAGGTCATGTTGGTAGAAGTAAAGGGAGGAGATAATATGATTTAATACCCTTTCACAATTTCGAGACTGGGAAGTTCGAAGGATGAGGAGTCGATTAATTCATATCGTCGATAATTGAAGCCATGACAAACCTTTTCAGTTAAGTGCATGATCATGGGTGTAGTCACTTGGAGGAGACTGATATTTTGGCACTTGAGCACGCGAGCGAGAGTCTGCAAAGACTTGTGGGTTGTTTCTAAAAGGTTCCAGTAGGGAATCAAAGGTTGTTTCAAGTCAACGTTGAGAAGATCCTAAGACCGGGTGGTCATGTAGCCCTTGGAGAGGAGGGGGGTATACACTAAGTGGTATCAGAGCCTAAAAAATATTTGAAGTTGAACTCAATGTGTTGGGAGTAATTGAAACGATGTCTTCGAGGATACGCCTTTGACCACCTATGGAAAATCATGTTGTAGGAAGAGAAATGAGAGAAATCTGCACAAGGTTAGAAGTGATGAAATCTATATAGAGGAGAACACCTACTATTGAAGATGTCAGTGATGCAGAAAGTGAAGAAATAGAATTTGAAGAAATTATAGGGGAAGATGCGGCTGAAGAATGCTTACTGAAAGTTGTTTTGAAGTTGGGAGCTAGAGAAAAGATGGGTGTCCCAATGTATGAAGGTAACTTGGATGCCAAAGATTTATTGGACTGGATAAGGTCTCTGGATAATTATTTCGATTATGAAGAGTTCGATGAAGGAAGGAAGGTGAAACATGTTGTCATGAGATTAAAACGACATGCAACATTATGGTGGGATGAACTGCAGGCAGAAAGAAGGAGCAAAGGAAAAATGAAGATAAATAATTGGGACAGGATGGTAGCCAAATTGAATTCTAAATTAATACCAAGGGATTATCAGATAGAGTTGTTCAAAAAATTGCAGAACCAGAGACAGAGGGGTATGATAGTGAGAGAGTATACATAAGGATTTTATAGGCTAAATATTAGCACTAGATAGAGAGAGAAGGATGATGAAAAAGTTGTTGGGTATATAAATGGTTTGAGGTATGAAATTCAGAATGAAATCAGTATGATGACTATGAGGATAGTGGAATATGATTATCATATTTCACTAAAGGTAGAAGAAAAGTTGGACAGAAACCAGAGTCAACAAAATAGAAGTAGAGTCTTAAATAGAGGTAAGGTATTTGTCTATGATAAGGCACCAAAAGATAAGAATTTGAATGAGAAGCCATATGGTTGCTTTGAAAGAGAAGGAAGTTCTCAAATAAGACCGTTTGGTGGGATAAATTATTTCCCTCGAGGAAGAGTAAGAAGTAGAGGAGGTGGAGTTAAATGTTATGCTTGTGGAAAGATAGGGCATATTTCTTGGGAATATCCTAAGAGGAAGAGAGAAGGATAAGCACACATTTCCAAAGCCTAGAAGAATGTATAAGCAGAAGAAGAAAAAGGAGGACAAAATCTTATTATGAGGAAATTTCTTCTAAAGCCAGAAAAAGAGATAGAAGACTTAGTTCAGCGAACAAGGTTGTTCAGGACTGCTAGTAAGACAAAGGACAAATTTTTCAAGATGATTATAGACAGTGGGAGAACTGATAATTTGGTATCAACAGAGATGGTGGAGAAGATGATGTTGGATACAACTGCACACCCAAGTCCATACCAAGTATCATGGTTGTAGAAAGGACATCAAGTAATGGTAAGTCAAAAATGCAAAGTTGAATTTAAAATAGGAGGATATACATATGAGATTATGTGTCATGTAATTCATATGGATGTTTGTCATATTTTGTTGGGGAGACCATGACAGTTTGATAGGAATGTTGTTCATGATGGGAGAAAAAATACTTATACTTTGGAAAAGAATGGTAGAACTCACATGTTACTACCAATAGAAGAGAAGAAAGAAAAGGAAGAATCCAACACAAGAATACTTCTCATGAGTGGGAAGGAACTCTTGAGGGAGGTCGAGAAAGATCAAGAAATGCAATTTGTTGTAGTAAGGAAATGAAGAGTTATCCTTACCAATACTTCTGTGGATGATTTACCTGAAGAGATCCAAGAATTGTTGGAGAATTTTGCTGACATAGTAGTGGATGAGTTGCCTCACTCATTACTACCTATTAGGAATATTAGCCATCATATTTACTTTATTCCAGCAACCATTTTACCAAATAAAGAAGTATATAGGTTGAATCCTCGAGAGAATGAAGAGGTTAATAATAAAATTGAGGAATTGTTGGATAAAGGTTTAGTCAGGGAAAGTCTGAGCCCATGTGCAGTACCAACTGTATTGAGTCCAAAGAATGATGGGGGATGGAGAATGTGTACAGATTCCAGAGCCATCAACAAGATAACCATCAGGTATAGATTTCCTTTACCCAGGATTGATGATTTGATGGATTTCTTCAGTGGAGCAAGCTATTTTTAAAAAATATATTTGAAGAGTGGATATCATCATATAAGAATGAGAGAGGGATATGAATGGAAAAAAACATTCAAGATAAATGAAGGTTTGTATGAGTGGCTAGTAATGCGATTTGGATTGACAAATGATCCAAGTAGATTTATGAGGTTGATGAATGAAGTATTGAAGGACTTCATAGGTAAATGTTTCATTGTAAATATGGATGATATATTGGTTTTCAGCAAACCAAAGGAAGAACATTTGAATCACTTGACATTAGTGATGAGGAGATTGCAACAAGAAAAGTTGTTAATAAACTTGAAGAAAAGTTATTTTATGAATACAGAGCTCATATATTTGGGTTTTTTCATCTCTTCAAATGAATTGAAGATGGATCCATAAAAGGTGAGAGCAATCAAAGAATAGTCGTCACCCAAGAGTATATTTGAGGTGAGAATTTTCCATTGTTTAGCAAGTGTTTATAGAAAGTTTATCAAAAATTTTAGTGGTATATGTGCACCCATGATGGATACTGTGAAGATGAAACATAAGTCTTTTAATTGGATAGAGAAGGCTGAGAAAATATTCAGATTGTTGAAAAAGAAGATAACAGAGCAACCAGTTCTGGTTTTACCAGATTTTGGAAAGACATTTCAGGTGAGGTGTGATGCAAGTGGGATAGACATTGGAGCAGTTTTGAGTCAAGATAATAGGCCAGTTGCTTATTTCAGTGATAAGTTGAATGATGCTAAGGAGAAATATTCTACATATGACAATGAGTTTTATGCAGTGATTCAAGATTTGAAAAAATGGAGACATTATTTAATTCAAAAGACATTTCAGGTGAGGTGTGATGCAAGTGGGATATCCATTGGAGCAGTTTTGAGTCAATATAATAGGCTGATTTCTTATTTTAGTGAGAAGTTGAATGATACTAAGGAGAAATATTCTACATATGACAAGGAGTTTTATGCACTGATTCAAGATTTTAAAAAATTGAGACATTATTTAATTCCAAAAGAGTTTGTCTTGTATAGTGATAATACAAGCTTTGCAATTTATTACTAGGCAAGAAAAGTTGAATCAAAGACAGGCTAAGTGGGTAGAGTTCATGCATAAATTTTTTTTTTTCATTAAACATATTTCTTGAAGTGCTAACAAAGTTGTAGATTCTTTGAGAAGGAGAAGTTGGTTGTACAGGAATTTCAAGTGAAGACTTTAGGGTTTTAGCACCTTAAGGAAATGTATCAGGAAGATTCAGATTTTAAGGAGGCTTATGAAGCATATGAAAATCCTTTCTTTAGGGATAACCACTCATGGTTAGAATATTTTATCTAGGATGGATTTTTGTTTAAAGGAAGCCAATTTTTCATACCAAGATGTTCAATGAGAGTTAATTTGTTGAAATAAAAACATAATGGAGGTCTAGCCGAACATTTTGGTCATGAAAAAATATTTACACAAGTGAGTAGTTTGTATTATTGGCCAGGTATGAGGGAAGATGTGAATAAATTTGTAGCCTAATGTAATATTTGTCAACATGCAGAAGGGAAGAGACAAAACACTAGTTTGTATCAACCATTGCTTATTTTAGAAAGGCCTTGGGATGCAATTAGTATGTATTTTGTATTGTGATTACCTAGAACCCAAAAGGGAAGTGATTCCATATTTGTTGTGAGATGGCACATTTTATGCCATACCAGAAAAACAATGACACTACACACATAGCCAATTTGTTTTTCAGAGAAGTTGTGAGATTACATGGATTTCCTAAAAGTATAGTTTCAGATAGGGATACTAAGTTTGTGGGACACTTTTGGAGCACTCTATGGAAGGGGTTGGGAACTAACTTATATTTTAGTTCAACATGTCACCCTCAAACAGACAGACAGACTAAATTGGTGAATAGGAGTCTAGGAATTTTTTTAAGGAGTTTAGTCACTGAACAAGGTCATCAATGGGATTAGATTCTGGCACAAACAAAATTCGCATTTAACAATTCAGTTAATAGAAGCACTGGAAAAAGCCCATTCGATATAGTATATGGAAGACAACCAAGAGGAGTTACATAATTGAGGGAATTGAAACAAGATGAATTTAGGAGTGCTGGAGAAGAATATTTTGCTACAAAAATGCAAAGATTTCATGATCAAGTTAAGAAGCAGATACAAGATAGTAATCAAAAGTAGAAGGATAGAGTTGATCAAAAAAGAAGGGAAGTTCAATTTGAAGTGGGAGATGAAGTTTTAGTTCATTTGAGGAAGGAGAGGTTTCCAAGAGGAACATATAATAAGTTGAAGATGAAAAAGATAGGACCATGGAAGATCCTTATGAAATTTGCAGCAAAAGCTTATGAGATTGAGCTGCCAGACAATGTTGGAATATCACTGATACTCAATGTTGCAGATTTGTATCCTTATAAAATAAATGACACGGGAGAATTGGATGATCAGGAAGAAATTCAGTGGGAAGAACAGATGCCTACTGTAGAAAAACCTCAGATGGAGAAAATTTTAGAACAAAGGATTGGAAGGAAAACCAGAAGAAAGATGTATCTAGGATATCTAGTGAAATGGAAGGATCACCCTATGGAAGATTCAAGTTGGGTAATTGAACCTGATATTTTGAAGCATGACAAAACAATGAAGGAGCTCATGGAAAGTAGTCGATGAATATTTTGTCCAGAGGAGTATAATGCAGGAGCATCTTTGTCAAATAAAAGAAAGTGAAGATGTGGAAGAAAAATGACACTTCATCATATTGAAAAAACCTGAACCGACAATTAACTAGCTTAGAAGCGGGTGCAGAGACTTTTTGGAATTCTTGCTAATTAATTTTGGTTGTGTAAAACTAGGCCACCATTTGAAATGACAGAATCAATGTAAATCCTTACACGATAGTAATGTATTACATGCATAGGATAAATTCCCACATTAGTCATTAGATTGTATCAACTCGGTAGAGTAGGTAACCACCGTAACAAAGAAGAAGTAATAGTATTTAGGTAGGAGGACAGAGAGAGAAAAAGGGTTGGGTCTTTAGACAAATTTTCAGTCTGTAATTGTAGGAGATAACGATTGTACTTATGTTTTCCCTTTGAAATTGAATAAAACAAAGAAAATTGACCCACATACACAGTGTGATATTTGTTATGGGTTGAATGTGTTGTTATGTAGTTTGATTGTGTTGTTATGCATTGTGAATGAATGATGTTCATAGTGTAGGAATGAATAATTGAACGTGTTCAATTATTTCTCTTATATAAGGTTATTCAAGGAATGCATGAAGAGCGCAAGAAGTGCGCATGAAGAAGTATGTTTCGACTTAAAATATCAGAAGAGATAGCAAAGAGATTTCATATACAGAGTGTGCATATTGAGAACAAGAAGCACACAATAGAACAAACTTGTGTTAAAGTTTGAATGATTGGGAGGTTGAGCACAGAGTATGCCAGGAGGGCGTCAGGAAGTCTTTTGACAAAGACATAGAACGCAAGTGTGTGAAGGTTCGAGGTCAAGTTCCATTGATAAATCTCAAGAGGAATTGTGGCTTTAATCCTCGAGAAGAAATACTTAGAAAGATTTCTAAGTTTTGAATATTTGAAGTTTTCAGAGAAGGAACATAGAGATTGAAAACCTGAAGGAGGATTGAGGGTCGAGATTCCCTAGGAAAGAGTAGAAACTTTCTAATCCAATAGATTTTTTAGAAGTAGCGTACTAGTTAGCGCGAGGACTTATCAAAATTTCTCAAGACCAAACAAATTGATAGAAGCAGAGTAAAGTTCGCGAAAAGCCGAATGGCGAAATCCTGAAATTATCGGGACCATTTTTTGAAGGGATACATGGCAACAGAGCAGCGTTTCACTGACTTGCAGGGTGGAAAAGGTCAAAAGGTGGAGTCACAGAGAATTGGCGAAATCCCAATTTGCGATGTGATCGTAGTCATTCATCAAGAAAGGACACATGGCGACTGATTAGTATTTCATTAATTCGTGAATTAGGAAGTTGGAGGTAGAAGGTTACGAGAACTACCGAAATGCGAAATCGTGATTCGATCATAGTCATTGGTTGGAGAGATGTTAGTGACCGTTGATTTGCTGCCCTGAAATTTCACAATTTTGGATATCGGAGGATTAGAAGAAAGATGATGAACCACCTCAGAAGTTTGCGAGTCGCAAAATCATGACATGCTCAAAGGTTATCCCTAGTTTATAGTTGGAGGTCACGTTGGCAGAAGTAACAGGAGGAGCTACTACGAGTTAAGACCCTTTTTCAATTTTGGGACTCAAAATTTTGAAGGACGAGGAGTCGATTAATTCATATCCCCGATAACCAAAGTTGTGAAACACCTTTTCAGTTAAGTGCGTGGTCACGGGTGTAGTCACTTGGAGGAGATTTCTATTTTTGTGCTTGAGAATGCGAGTGAAAGTATGGAAATACCGATGGATTGTTGTTGAAAGGTTCTAGGATGGAATCGAAGGCTATTTCAAGTCGACCTTGAGAGGATCCTAAGACCGAGAGGTCGTGCAACCCTTGGAGAGGAGGGGGGTATGCACCACTTTCCATATAGAATATGCCCTATACATGTGTTTTTTCTCCACATGTAGGTTGGAAGAGTGCTCTGGATGCAAGATGGGGACTGAAAAATCTTATTCGATCAATCTATAGCTTCCAAGAGCTGGTGAACATTTCTTTTTAATGAAGGATTATGGGGTAAGATAATTAGGTGTAAATATTTATGTGAATTTACTGCAGAGAAGTGAATTAGGGTTGATCACAAGTCCCATGGGGTATTAGTTTCATGTCCTCATTCTTAGTTCTTGACAAGTCAGTGGCCTCAAAAATCGACCTTGGTAATATGGTTAGGCTTGGAGAGGATCCTTTGGTAGATGTAGTTGAGAGTTAAGTTATCTTTCAGAACTTGGGATCTCATTTGAGGGACTATGGATAGAGGTTTCTGGTATATGTTGGGGTCCAAAATACAATGAGGGGCACAAAGGAAGTATTAGCTTTCGATGGTGGAGCTCGATCTATAGGTTGACATGCCCATAGAATGGATCAATTATACTTTACTTCTAGTGCATAATGCAGTCAAATAAGGATGATGCATTAGCATGGAATTGGAATAAGGTAAATGGTGCTATCATGGAAAAATTTGGATATGAGATGTTATCTCATGAATTTTTATATGGTGAAATGAAATGGTGGTGTCCATTTTTGTGGAAATGGGAGATCCCTTTGAAAATAAACATTTTTTTGTGGCTAGCAATGAAAAATAAGATATGGATGTGGGAAAAATCCATAAGAGAGGTTGGTAGGGACCAAACATGTTTTTTTATGTAGAACATGGAACAAACAAGTTTGTGTTATGAAGAACAAAGGAAGAATCGATGGATCATTGTTTGTGAAATGTTCTTTTGCATAGTTTCTTTGCAAAGAGTTATTTGAGTTTTTAAATGTTATTGGTGGTCCTTGCAAATTGAACTCTCTAGATAAATGTATGATTTAGTTTCTGATAGACCATCACATTAAATATAATATTGACCTTCCTAACTACATGTTATGGGGAATTTGTCTATAGTGAAATCAAACTTTATTGAAAAACAAGTCTAGTAGTTCGAAGTTCATGGCTCACAAAATTAGAGCACATTTCAAGGAAATTAAGAGATATTTGGTATATCCAAGTGGTAGAGGATGTGAAGGTTGTGGTAGATTTATTTCTAGGTGGCAAAAGCTCAATTGGGAAACCTTGTTCTAATTCCTTGGAAATGTGGGATTAAGAAGATGCAGTGATTTGTTTCTGTGGTTTTAGTTATTGATTCCTAGGAATACAAAACGTGTTATTTATTTTGATTAAGGGATAATGGTCTACACAAAATATCAGAGTGTGGTAGCTCTTTCGGAGCCTAAAAAAAACTATATTAATCATACTTTTCTTTGGTTTGAGTTTTGAGGTCAAGTATGTCCTATGTTCTTTGTGGATACTTTGAAATATTTATTTTATTTTATTTTCATTGCAACAACACTCCGTTATGCCTAAGAAAAAGAGAAGCACAAAAGGTACTTTTTTTTTTTGCATTAAGTAATTAACATCAACACATGATCACAACAAATCCTAATCAACAACATTATAAGTAAAAGAAGTACCAACTACTCACCATGGAAATCACTAGCGATGAATTCAACATGTTAACGAAGGATAAAGACACATAAACATAAATGGCATAGCAGATTATCTTATCATAATCATATTAAAAGAATTTACAACACCATTCAATCAGATAATTACTACCCACCAAACCTATCATGCAAGGTTAGGACCTCTACGACACATAAGAAATTCTCAAGCCTAGGTTCCAATCGATTTTAGCCATTTAAGGTCTCAAGGCTGCTGATTGTCTTGAGGAACAAGGAGGTGTCTACATCCCCCTAACAAACAAATCCAATGATCAACTAGATCAATCCATCAATCCTATTAATCAATTAATCATGGTGCAAGGGTAACCATCATCATTATCAATCATACATAAACATTTAAATATCTATTGCGTGCAAGAGTAAACAATTCTAAAACATTCACACATCAACTTAAGTAATGGTGCAAGAGGAAAATAGTTGCTAAATCGGTCATATATATACATAATTTCATGACGCAAGATTAATTAGAAAACCACTCACGAAGCAGGAGTGATGAACGTTAAAATTCAAGGTGCAAGAGAAATATTACAAAGCAATCACACAACGACATAAGTTAAGGCACAATATATTGAACATTACCTATTTTCAAGGTGAAAAAGAAAACATCTACTTTACTCCAAAGCGTGCGAATAATCTAGTATTGAATTCCACCATAAGAAACATTTTACCAAGCCACATGCGTTATCTAAATATTGAATTAACATAAATCAACATCATTACCATGTGAACAAATAAATCTAAGCACTTAGGAAATCACACAACAATATTGTTACAAAGCGTGCAAGTAATTCCAAAAGCGTAAACATTTATGCGTCATCAAGGCCCATTGCACTACGCAAAATAACTACTAACAATAATGAAACAAGGGTACTTAAGCTCAAGGTAAGATAATCACATTATCATTCGATCCAATCATTATCCATGGCTCAATATGATTATCTACTAAATTTTGAGGCGCAAAAAGTAATCTAATCTATTAATTTGAGGGCACAAGAGAATAATTTCAAGCAATAATTCGCCAACTTTAAAAGTAATCTAATCTATTAATTTGAGGGCACAAGAGAATAATTTCAAGCAATAATTTGCCATGAAATCCCCCAATTTATCTTCAAAATAAACCTTAAGTGATTCATTTTTCTTATCTTAAGGGAGATCTATTTTGATTAAGTAGAATATATCTAACACTTTAGCTTTCCATCACCTCTCCATACATTAGTATATTTAAGTAGCATTGTAAAATTTACTCTTTCAATTATCATTATAATTATAGATTAAAAATTACCATTGTAAAAATAAATACATTGAATACATGACTGTGACACATTCTAGAGTAACTCAAATAACTCAAATGATATGAAATTAAATTGACATTTGGGATGAAATCTATCAAATCTTAAATTGCAAATTGAATCGAATTTCGATAAAAATAATGATGAGTGCTAATTCATCTATATATTGAAACAACAATTGCATAATCCAGATTACAATTTAACAAAAATATTAAACCCTTTTTCTAAAATCATAAAAATTAAAAAGATGAAAATATACAAGATCCACGTTTTCTGCATAGATGACAATGTATCCCTCTAGCCCACTCAGCAGGGACTAAATTGAATCCAGATAAGAGAACGAGTCAGTATTAATGCAAACACTCTACATCATACCAGGATGGGTTGTGCCCAATATTCAAATAATTTCACTTCCAATTGCATGATAATAAAACAGGCAGGGACAAGAAAATGTATACTCATTTACGAGGATGAAGACGGAATGCCCAGTCGACCCATCATTTAGATCTATCCTCAATTTCCAAGAGCAACGAAAAACACCTTGATTCTAAGGAAACCCACAGTGGGTAATCAAAGGAAATCTGAGCCTAAATTTACAATTCTGAGTAGAGAAATGTTGACTAAAGGGGAAATTTTCCGAGATAAGAAAAGAAAACGCAGAGGTAAAATTTGTCNATTTTTCTTATCTTAAGGGAGATCTATTTTGATTAAGTAGAATATATCTAACACTTTAGCTTTCCATCACCTCTCCATACATTAGTATATTTAAGTAGCATTGTAAAATTTACTCTTTCAATTATCATTATAATTATAGATTAAAAATTACCAT
Organism: Picea sitchensis; assembly: GCA_010110895.2. Taxonomy (NCBI): domain Eukaryota; kingdom Viridiplantae; phylum Streptophyta; class Pinopsida; order Pinales; family Pinaceae; genus Picea; species Picea sitchensis. The sequence continues at coordinate 30,364 of SNQJ01S0051130.1, forward strand.
TGTAAAAATAAATACATTGAATACATGACTGTGACACATTCTAGAGTAACTCAAATAACTCAAATGATATGAAATTAAATTGACATTTGGGATGAAATCTATCAAATCTTAAATTGCAAATTGAATCGAATTTCGATAAAAATAATGATGAGTGCTAATTCATCTATATATTGAAACAACAATTGCATAATCCAGATTACAATTTAACAAAAATATTAAACCCTTTTTCTAAAATCATAAAAATTAAAAAGATGAAAATATACAAGATCCACGTTTTCTGCATAGATGACAATGTATCCCTCTAGCCCACTCAGCAGGGACTAAATTGAATCCAGATAAGAGAACGAGTCAGTATTAATGCAAACACTCTACATCATACCAGGATGGGTTGTGCCCAATATTCAAATAATTTCACTTCCAATTGCATGATAATAAAACAGGCAGGGACAAGAAAATGTATACTCATTTACGAGGATGAAGACGGAATGCCCAGTCGACCCATCATTTAGATCTATCCTCAATTTCCAAGAGCAACGAAAAACACCTTGATTCTAAGGAAACCCACAGTGGGTAATCAAAGGAAATCTGAGCCTAAATTTACAATTCTGAGTAGAGAAATGTTGACTAAAGGGGAAATTTTCCGAGATAAGAAAAGAAAACGCAGAGGTAAAATTTGTCAAGTAAAATAGTAAAAATGCTGACTATTAATAGAAATTTTGTTGTGGATGAAGGGTGAAATTGTTGAGCATTAAAAAATGATGATTATAAAGTAAAAACGTTGAGCATTAATGGAAAATTCGCTGAGGCAATTCGCTAAGTAAAATAGTAAAAACATTGAGCATTAATGGAAAATTCGCTGAGGAAGCAAGGAGAAATTGATGAGCATTTAAAAAGATGATTATAAAGTAAAAACATTGCGCATTAAATGCAAATTCGCTGGGTAAATTAAGATGAAATCACTACGATGAATGTAAAATTGTTGGGTGAAAACCAAGTAAAAATCGTAGGTATAGCCAAGTAAACTTGTAGAGGAAATTCGTGAGGAAAATCGCCTTCCTCGGTCCAGGAAAGAATGAGTTTAATGGAGAAGAAACGTTAATATAATCCCAACTAAGGCAAGTTTACCCATCAATAAGAAAAACACAGAGCGATAAAATCACATCGTTGGGAGGAATTTGTTTTGTTTTTCAATCGCACAGAAACAAGTGGTGGGGAAATCACAAGTAATCAAGTTGCTCAAGGAAGGCTAAGCACAGGTTCCAGACTTGGATTCCCAAGGAATGGAATGCAATGCAATCATATTCTGGGCCATCGAAGTGTTATAACACGTAGAAAATCGTTGGGTAAGGGGTAAGGATTCACTGAGCAAAGGTAACAAAAATAGAGAAGTATAAGAAGGAAATGTTGGGTGACATTCCATGCTAAGCACGATAAATTCAATTTAAAATTCAGAGCTTGGGTTTTGCAAGGGATAAAGAGAAATCATTTAAGAAATGACCCCCCATTAAATTTCAGAGCAAGGGTTTTTCCAGGGAGTAAAATGATTCAATAAAGAAATGATAAGGAATAAGGCCGAGAGATTTTCTCATGGACAAATGAATACAAATGATGGTATCACCGCAACTACATGATTAATTTAAATCTCAATAAAAATTCAAAACCTTGAATAAAATTCCCTAGCAATGCATATGCAATAGAATTAAACTACATTGTAATTTGAAACTTAATGAGTTCAATCTTAATTTAGGATTAACATAAATGAAGGCGAAGAATCCAATGTTGTTATTCCGCACTTGCGCTCCCTCCTATCTCTTGCTTTCTAACCTTTGAGACTTTAGCGGTACCTCCCATCCAATGCTAGGAGTATTCTTCTTCTCCCTTAGCCCCCCGAGACATAAAGGGGCCATGCACGAACACAACCACAAGGTCAAGCTACCACTCTCTTTTTCGAGCTCGCTATCTCAAATCTCATAAGAAAAATCAGTCAAAAAATTTTTGGCAGCATAACTTTACTCCTACCAGTCATAATCCATTCCTCTTCTTAGTCATTTCTTTTATATAATTTTTCTTATTGACCACTTTTCATTTTCACATTTAATTGATTTTATTAAAAATTAAATAGGAATTTCTCCCCCGGTACACTTGTCACCCGTTCCCTTAGTTGCACCAATAAATTCACGATTTAATTTAATTAAATGTCAATTTCCCTCGCCCATCCTAAAATCACTCCTAGTTGTCCCTTTATTCCCTCTATTTCATTTTTTATGACAGACTCCTTTCTAAAACTTAGTTGTGTTTAATTTAGGAAAGTTCTTTAGATAGACTAGACTAGATTCTTTTCTATGCTTCCAGATCCCTTTTTATATTTATTTCCTTTCTTATCTTAACTCCGATTTGGTATTATTTTGCACACATTTATAGAATTAAATCTTTAGATATGAACTTTTACTCTTTCAATTCCTAACTTCATTTTTCTTCATCCCCCACCATTTATTAAATATATAATTTAATTTTTTGTCTTGTTACCCACTTTAGACTTAGGCTCAAATTTTTAAATAGGCTTAGTATTATTAAGAATATTTTATAATTAATAAAAATTACTCATTTAATAATCATTTTAAGTCCAACCATGTCAAAAAAAATATTGTTTTCTAGGCACCTAGGTTCATTAACTCACCTTAATTAACAATCACGACACACCCTTAAAGACGCACTTCATGCTCCAAGGGTGCCACTCACATTTATTCAAGTTTTAATTATGTAACACGCCCTTCAAGAAACACTATGTGCTCAAAGGGTTCCACTCTCCTTTGACTAATTTTGGTAGTTGTCCAACCCTTAGAGTCAATACTCCATCAAGTGAACTTGTGAGAGACTAAGGGCCTCTAATGAATAAGGACCCTACCTTATTGGCTTCCCATTAGAATCTTTGTGAGTGACTGTCTCATTCTCACCTCACTACATCGTGGATATATCGAACTAGGTAATCGTTAACCTACAATTTCAGCCACCGCAGGAGTGCTAGTAGGTTGTGGCAGGGCTACTGCCACAGCTCTCCCTCAATATCTGGTTGTTTTTCATGTCCCCATTAGTCCTTATGTGAGTTTGATTATTAAGAAATCATCAGTCTTCATCCATCAAAGAAACACTATCAACAATCAATAAAAAACATCATAATATACCCAATCATATGTCACCTATGCATAAACATAAATACCCAAACCATATATAGTCCACTCCCTGAATCGATCTAGAGTCAAAGGAGTTACATTTATGGCATCAACATCCTCAATCTATTGAGTGTCATACACACTCAGGAGAAACCCATCAATAACACTTTTCTATACATAGATATCAAATAACATAATATCATAATCCAACAAAATCATCATCTAAATCCAAAAGAGAAACATACAACCATATAAAAAATCGGATCACTTGCACGCAAGTGTCCTAAAAGAATAAGTCAAATGATGTGCATGCAAGAGAAGGATGTTACATACACCCTCTCTTGGTTTAAACTTCGTCCCGAAATTTCACAGTATATGTGCAATAAATAAAGTATCTGACAAGATCTAAGTGTCTCCAATATAAAAAAAAAATGGAAATTGTTGGTGCATATAATATGCATCCTCCCATGTAGCCAAGTGTGGAATATAATTATCCCATTGGACCTTGACCTGATCGCTTGTTCGACACCGTAGTTGTCGAATTCCATGGTCCAAAATGTAGATTAGCTCTGCCCTGAGAACTCCCTTGTCTCACACCTACAAATAAATCATCTCAATCACATGTGTAGGATCACTAACATAATGTCTCAAAAAGGATACGTGAAAACATTGTCCATATGCCAAAAAGAATTAGGAAAGTTTAGTCGATAGACCACACACCCTCTCTTTTCCACAATTAAAAAAGGTCCCACAAACCTAGAAGAGAGTTTAACACCATTTTCAAACTTGATATAACTCTTGTGCGGTTTCATCCACAAGAAGACATGATCACCAACTTCATAATTATGATCAATGCGATGCCTATCAACATAACTCTTTTGTCGATCCTGCACTTCCCTAATCCCTTGTCTGATCATTTTCATTTATTCTTCCATTTATTGGATCGCTTAAGGTCCTACCAGGACCCTATCCTCCAATCGATCACAGCTCAAAGGCATCTGACATGGTCACCCATAAAGAAACTCAAATGGAACCATATTAATGGTGCTTTCATAGTTGTTGTTGTATGAAAACTCTACCAGTGACAAGAACTCCTCACAATGCTTATGTTGGTCCATCGTGTATATACACAACATATCTTCCAAGATTTGGTTTTTTCTTTCTATGTGCCCAACTGTCTCTTGGTGATATGTGGTACTAAAGTTAAGTTGGGTTCCCAATGCCTCTTGGAAACTAGTCCAAAATCGTCCTATAAACATCGATCCTCAATCAGATATGATCCTCTTAGGCATGCCATGAAACCTCATAATCTTGTTGATGAAAACTCTATCTATGTATAGCGCCTAATAGGTCGTATGCACATGGATAAAATGTGCACTCTTCATTAAAGTGTCAACTACCACGAAAATCAAGTCAAGCCTCCTTGCCATCAACAACAATCCAACAATAAATTCCATCAAAATGACCTCCCATTTTGATTCCGTAATAACGTGTGGATGTAGTAATCTTGTTGAATATCTATGTTTAGCCTTAGCTTGCTCACATTCTAGAAATCTCGCCACATAGTTGACGATGTCCGCCTACATCCCTTTCCAGAATAATAAGGGTTTAAGGTATGCCCTCATCTTTGTGACTCCTAGATGAGCCATGTACATTGCCCTATGATCTTATTTTAAGATCAAACCTGTCAACTCGTCGTTAGCTGGTATGTAAATCCAATTACTTTATCTCATTAATCTGTCGTTGTCCACAGTAAATACTACAAATTTTGGTATCGGCATGGTGTCTCATCCGATATTTTCCTTAACCTCTTTATACTAATCATCGTCGCACTATATATTTAGAATCTTTTCACGAAGATTCATCCAAAGAGGTATCACCAAAAATATGCATGGTCTCCGACTGAATGAATCTTCCACTTTGTTCACTATTCCTTTTATGTAGGAAATCTCAAAATCATACTCGCTAAGCAGTTTTGGCCAACGCCTTTGTCACGCATTCAATTCACTTTGCGTAAAAATGTGAAGCAAACCATAGTGGTCTATTTTAAGTTCAAATTTATGTCCAATCAGGTAGTGTCTCCAGACTCCCAGAGAATATACAATGGCCAATACCTCCAAATCATGTGTCGTGTAGTTCTCCTCATGCTTTCTTAACTTCCTCGAGATGTAAGAGATCAATCGATCGTCATACATTAAGACTCTACCTAAGCCTTCCTTTGATGCCTTTGTGCATACCAAGAAATCGTCATCCATGTCAGGTACTTTTAGTATTGAAGTTGTCGTAAACAACTCCTTGAGCCTTCAAAATGCTTCTACGCATTTCTTGGCCCATATAAACTTCTTTTTTTTCTTCTGCAATTCCGTAAGCGAATTTGTTATCTTCGAAAAAGCTTCGACGAATCGTTGATAATATCTATCTAGACCCATGAAACTACATACTTTTGGTATGCTCGTCAGTGCATCCCATTCCATAATAGCCTCTACCTTCACTGGATCCACAACAATACATTTTCCAAAAATAAAATGCCCTAAATAATGAATCCCTTATTAATAGAAAGAGCATTTCAACAGTTTCCTGCATAATTTTTTCTCTCGTAAACACTGTAGTACCAAGCACAAATATTCGTCATGTTCTTCTGTCATCCGAGAATATATCATAATTTCATCAATGAATACTTGAACAAACTTGTCAAAGTATTTGCGGAATACCCCATTCAACAAGCTCATGAATACCCCTAGGGAATTTGTCAGTCCAAACGATAAAATGGTAAACTTGTAATTTCCAAACCTCGTCTTGAATGCATTCTTAGGAATGTCTTCCTCCTTGATCCGTAACTGGTGATATCCTGATCTCAAGTCGATCTTTGAAAAAACCATCGTGCCTTTAACTTTATCAAACAAATGGTCTATTCTTGGAAACAAACACTGGTTCTTGATCGTTTCCTTATTCAATTGATGGTAGTCAATGTAGAGTCTCCAAGACCCATCCTTCTTGCATATAAAAATAACAGGTGCACCCCAAGGTGACACATTTGGATGTATAAGTCCTAGGTCCAAAAAATCTTTTAGTTTCATTTTCAACTCCTGTAACTCAGGGGTTGACATCCGATAAGGCGTTATTACTATTGATTGATTTATAGGTTTTAATTTGATAGTAAATTCCAATTCCCTTTCAGCCAGAAAACCTAGTAAATATTTTGGGAATATGTCCGCAAAATCTCCTACTACTCGAAAGTTTTCTAGTCCTTCTTCCATGCCCTTTTCGTTCAATGATATGATTTCATATAGCTTGCATCCTTTCTGCATATTTTTCCATAGTTATAGGGAAGAGATGAACCTTAGGGAAACTCCTTGGTTTATTCCTACAATCACTCGTCTATGTCCCTTGTCATCGATCAAACTCAATTGTTTTGTATTACAGTTGAGTATCAAATCATGCGATTCCAACCAATCCATACCGATCACGACATCATAATATCCTAATATCGTGACATCCATGTTGGGCTTCCTAGAAAAATAACCCAGGTTAATGATATAATATGTAACCTTTCCTCCAACCTTCTACTTGGCTCCTGAAGCAATTTATATGTAGCTAAACATTTCTTGTTCAATTACCTTTACCTTAATTATTTTTAGCACTACACCAAAAATAAATCTCTATGTAGAACCTGGGTCTATCAAAATACTAAAGTCTTCGTCAGCAATGGTACCTAACATCTCGATTGTAATAGACTAGTTCTCGACCTGGCGGTTATCCACCGCTGCATGAATCTGATGGGCCTTGCCCAAATCTCCTATTGTAGTGTGTCCCGCTGAACTAGGAGCTCTAGCCCTCTCTACCAGATAGGCACACTGGTAATGTGGCTCTCCACATGTCCAACATCCATTATTTGGTCCAGTACTGATGGTTCCCGAAGTAGAAGTTGATGGCCCACTAGCCTGGAACCTTGGTATGTTCTTCCGAACAAGACTGAATTGTTGTTTCCTCATACGATGTTGGTCTTGGTGCTATGGTTCTTTATATGGATTCCGCTACTTAGGCGTTGGTCATCAGGGTTTCGTGAACATGGAACCTCTCGGAGTGCATCGATACCCTGATCGATGTCTAGCTAGTGTCTGATGTTGTTGCGCATGAGATGTCGCATGTCCCGTCAGTCTCCTAGGAGTTCTTCTCTGACCCCCATTGATCAACTCTTCCTCAGTTATGAGGGCCTTCTAGACAACATAATGCAACATTTGAGGCAGTAGGATCCTCACTTTCGCACAAATGTTGACATTAAGGGAGAACACAAACTTGTTGACATTAAGATTCTTGGTGTTCAAATGTGGAGAATACCTAAGAAACTCCATGAAATGGGCCTCATACTCGGGCATCGTATGAATGCCCTATCTTAAGAATTTGAAGTCATTGAGCTAGCACTCAATGAATTTTTCAGAAAAATACCTCTCCCAAAACCGCTCCTTGAATAGTTCCCATGACATGTCTTTGATGACCATGCTCAGTTGTGGCAGGGGCTTCTTCCACCATAGAAGAGAACTCCCCTTAAGATAAAATACCACAATGTGAACCTTCATGTTGTAGGTATAGTCGTGAAGTGTGAAGCACATCGCCATGTTCTCCAACAATGCCTCGATGGTTGTGCCATCTGTGGCACCCAAGAACTCAAGAAACTTGACCTTCTTAAAATACCACAATGTGAACCTTCATGTTGTAGGTGTAGTCGTGAAGTGTGAAGCACATCGCCATGTTCTCCAACAATGCCTCGATGGTTGTGCCATCTGTGGCACCCAAGAACTCAAGAAACTTGACCTTCTCGAGTTCTCAATGAATGCTACCTGTACCGACTGGGATGTGCTCTGCACCCTCAGGGGGTACACGATCCCTGGCCTCATCTCTATATAGAAAGATAATCAAGGCCTCTGTCATCCTCTGAAAGGACCTCCTCAACCCAACTACATTCCCCACAACAACATGTTCCTTTCCAATGACTGGAAGCATCATGCCTCCTCCCCTAGCACCACATTATCTTCCTCCATGACATCCTCTAACCATGATTACCTGCATGGATAGAATTCAATTCAATTAGTGACAAATTATTAATCAAGTGTTTATAGAGTGGAAGGCGTAATGAGCCAGAGTCATGGGGTTGAATCCACTCTAATACCATATGTAACATCCCTCTATCACACCGAAGAAAAAGTGAAGCACAAGAGGTGAAATTGTTCTCTGCATTAAGTAATAAACATCTACACATGATAACAATAGTGCCTAGTCAACAACACTATAAGTAAAATCCGTACATGCTACTCATCATGGAAATCACTAACGATTCATTCAACGCCTCAACGAAGGATAATGAAACATAAACATAAATAGCATATCAGAGTAGGACATCATAATCATCTTGAAACAATTTACACCAACATTAAATCTAATAATGAATATAAAATGACTAACCGCCCAACCTACCCTGCAAGGCTAGGACCTCCAGGACACATAATCAACTCTCAAGCCTAGGTTCCAATTGATTTTAACCATTTAATGTCTCACGGATGGCAATTGTTATGAGGAACAAGGAGGTGTCTACATCACACTAACAAACAATTCGAATCATCAAATAGATCAATCCGTCAATCATATTCTTCAATTAATCATGGCGAAAGGGTAACCATCATTGTTATCAATCATACATTAACATTAAAATATTTGTTGTGCATGAGATTAAATAATTCTATAACATTCATACGTAAACTTAAGTAATGACGCAAGAGGAAACTAGTTGCTAAATCAGTCATACATCTACATAATTTCATGATGCAAGATTAATTAGCAAACTACTCATGACACAAGAGTGATCAACGTTAAAATTCAAGGTGCAAGAGAAATATCAGAAAGAAATCACACAAATACATAAGTTAAGGTGAAATGTATTCAACTTTATCTATTTTCAAGGTGCAAAAGAGAACATCTACTTTACTTCAAGGCACGCGAATAATCCAGTATTGAAGTCAACCATAAGAAACATTTTTCCAAGGTGCGTGAGTGATCTAAATACTGAATTAACATAAATCAACATCATTACCATCCGTGCAAATTAATCTAAGAACCTACGAAATCACACAACAACATTATTACAAAGCACATGAGTAATTCCAAAAGAGTAAAAATTTATGCGTCGTCAAGGCCCATTGAGCTATGCAAACTAACTACTAGCAATCATGAAACAAGGGTACTTAATGGCGCAAGGTAGGCTAATCACATTATAATTCAAGTCAATCATTATCCATGGAAGAATATGATGATCAACTAAATTTTGAGGTGAAAAACGTAATCTAATCTATGAATTTAAGGGTGCAAGAGAATAAATACAAGCATGAGAATAATTAGAAGCAATCATCCGCCAACCTTATTTAAGGAACGCAAGTAAATTACTTACCAAATTAATCATGCATCCCCATTATTTCAAGGTGCCATGGGATCCACTAGTTTATTCTCTACACCCCATTTGAAGATTAGCTACACACCATTCGACTGCAATGACTACCCAGAATGGGAACACCTCCTTTATACAAATACGTAGGATTTTGCAGGCTATAAACTGTGTAGAAAAGTGAACTGGTTGTTTGGTTATTTATGAAATGAAGTTGCCACGTCGACCATGGAATGTATTATATGTGTCGTATATATTGTGTTGTGAAACATATTTAGCGGATAAGGATTTTTCTAGCTCATCATCATTCGTGGGTAGGCATGTAATAGAATATATTGCTACTTTAATGACCAGATACTTCCCCCCAACCAAAAGTACCCATTGTGAAGGCTGATGAGTGAAATTTGTACACACATGGTGATGATACCACTATGCAAAAAATAAGGGAAGCCGATTAGAGGGAGAATGTTGGCTTTCTTAAGGGGTTGGTATCACTCTTGTGTGAGCACTAATGGCTTACCATTATCAATTGGAACAATGAAAGCATGATTATGGAAAGCCAAGGTGGGGAAGTACCCGTGGTCACAAACATTGCAATTTATGAATTAGACTTCCTTCACTCTCCTATTCCAGAAAATGGTGAAACTCACATGTTGAGACAATGTTGGCTCTATTGTCTATGGTATTATTGATGAAGCCATGAGAATTATTCTAGAGGGGTTATGTGGAAAGATAATGTTTGGAAAAGAGGTTGATACTTCCACTTACCATTACTTATATTGCTCCCTTTCAACTCATATTGTGGACCCTTTGATTTATAAATTCAGGAAAATCTACATTAAGCTAGCCAACATTAAGTTTTGAAATGCAAATTTACAAAGAGGGTACAAAAAGACATCTAGGAGGTGTGTTCACGTTAATTAAGAACTAAGAGTTTCATAGGATAACCATCACTATCCTCTGGGTCAATCATATGTATATTATCTCCACAGTCCCATCAATATATAAATGGTTGAAATTTACATGGGATGCTTCCATCGACATTCATGATTCATGAAATGGATTAATCCTTGTGCATAAATAACATATTATGACTAACTTTATTGCAAAACATGCAAAAACTTTAGGAAGTCTGTAGCATTTACTACTAAACTCCATGTTAATGATATTTTTCCTCAAGTACCACATAATGGACATGTAACTATCTTAATTTGTGAGAATATTGGGATCATAGAGCCTTGATTATGATAGATACATCTCCGTACATGCACACATGTGACTCGTCTAGGGAACCACACATGTTTCCTGTGCACCCTGACATGGGTTTCCCTTGGTTACTTTATCGCAATGACCCCTGGGTGATTAAAAATTTATTCACCCATATCTATCCTACCTAGTATCCTGGAGTGTGTTATTCTTATGGGATTTGTATTTTCTCTCAATGAGGTAAGTTTTGATAGGATGAGCCGATGTTATTTCATCAACCACATACTTTGTAGAGAAATTCATTTCTTTTGTGCGTGAATCATTGATATGCACAATAGAAACCCCAAGTTCAAGGGGACTATCCTTATTTTTTACCAAGTTGTGCGGGCCCTCTAAGCATATGTGGCATGTCCAATGTTGATGCGTGGCTATCCACAACCATTCACAACAACACATGTAGTGATGAATATCCATATTAGGTCTGAACCTTTCCCACATAAATGATTCATTCACAACCCATTCATTATAAGGCTCCTAATGGGTGGCCCACCATCACGTAGGAATTCCTATGAGAACTATGTCAAGAGTGTGAACCATGTGATGTTCGGGAATGTGTCCTATCCATGCAATAAATGTGTCCACTAGTTCTGAGCCATCGTACTGATAGGATACAAATTATTCTTCGCATAATTCTACAAAGATATGAATGTACCTCCTTATTGACACTTCATATAAATTTGCTACCACATTTCCATAGCATATTAAGAATCTATCATATGAATTGAAATTTATCCATCTTAATTATTTATATGTGGTAGGTTTAATGTAATCGTCCAAGTGCCTAGTAATCTTATATATGTCTTCAATAGTTGAGCTCCATGCATCCTCATCCACTGGCTCATTTTAACTCTCTCCTTCATATAGATCCAGATGTGAGACCATGTGTATCATATCTGTTTCGAGGGACATCAACCTCTTCTTCAAATTTAGCATTGCATTATTGTTAAAGGCCCAATCGATTTCCAACAATGCAGGGTATGGGTCAGAGTCATCCATGATCTTTATGAACTCAAAGTCATCCTTTGTTTTTACCCCTTCTTTACTCACTTCTACATGCTACAATCGACCTATGGGGTATTTATTGTATTGGTTTTCCAACCACAACTGGATGGAAAACCAGACCAAGTGTTGTTTACCCATCACCTTCTAGGCCTTTTTCGGTAAGATACTCATGTCAAATCATAGATACAACATGACTCCATCCATGTCATATCCACCAAGCTCTGTTGTCATATTGAATTCGTGTCCTGTGCACTTTCGCTTACTAACTTGGCACAAATATCTTTCTGTTAGGGGATATGATATAGTCCACTCCATCCACTCATTCCCCATACAAGTCGCTAGAATATACATCAAGTTATTCATAGCATAATGATCATTGAGAAATCTCAAATAAAAACGTAATAAATTACTTGTTTGATCACATGTGTCCATTCCATGACCTAGGTCGTGTAATGCTTTTTTGCATGCTATGTAATTAAAATATTCAATTTTGTGGTCCTCCATTGCTCTTTGCTCAACATGTCACAACCTTTACTTCATGCATTCTTCCTCCATCAAAATTTGAATTGAGCACGGCAACTCCTCATTCATATGATCTTCTTCCAACAACCATTGTGTAGCGAATTGTATCTCTTCTCGGGTGTGAGCCTCTTCTAGTGGCCTCTATGTCACCCACTAAACCTCTTCCTAGATTTCATCCTCCAATGACCTTTGTGTTTTTAATTGCACTTATTCATAGATATGAGGCTCCTTAAGTGATATTTGTGTTGTGAATTTCAACTCTTTGTGTTCTATTTCTTCTTTAATAGATCTCTACACATCGTGGAAAAAATGTTTCTGATGGGAAGCATCAAACTTAGGAGGGGGTTGTGGTATCTTTTTTATATTCCTCTTTGGCCTCCGACTCGATCTCTCATCCTGCTCACAATTTATTCCCTTTTTTTCTCCTCCTTGATTTACCACCCACACATCAAATTCTTCATATTTATTCTTACTTTTACATGGCCCTGCATGTACCATATTTCAATGTATCTTCTCTTCTTCTAACTTGTTAACTGACTCGGTACAGTCTTTTATAACATGTTCAAGACTGTAGTAGTATGCACAACGCACATGCATTTTGGTACAAAACCTTGATACATGACCAATTTCTCCACAATTGAAACAAGTGGGGGGTCTACGTCCCCCTAAACCATATCCTCGGTCGTAATCATGCCCATATCCAAATTTAGGACCTTCTTGGTATCCACCTCTTTCAACATTGCTACAATCACCACCCTTTTATTCTTCCTATACCTGAAATACATCAAAGGCATTGTCTTTCATTAGTTCGAGTGATCGATATTTGATGAAATCATGCCCATGGATTTACAAAACTTACAGAATGGAGTATGATGTGTCTTTTGATACTTTTGAAAAATTTGGAAGTAGGGTAGTACACAAGCACACTATCAATATATCATGTCATTATGATTGTTCATTCGGGAATGGAATCAGTGAACTTGTCGCCACATACTTTAGAAGTATAAGGCACTCATCCCTTCAATTCCCCTTAATGAAACATGTGGTACACCAAAATTTCTCATGCATGACTTCAATATTTTCCATATCTTGCAACTACATTGTCAGATTGGCTAGGTGTGACTACACCTGCACCAATCATGTTGATGTCCCTGTCCATACCGATGTAGCTTCTAGATGCATTGAAATTTCTACCGCCTCCACTTGAGTCATCTCCTTCAGTTAGGTTACTAGGGCTTAGTTATGGGGAAACAACACCAAAATAAACCACCCTTTATGCTGGATATCATAGATTTGGAACATCATCCTATCCAATAAAATCTTTAACCCTTTATCACAATCCCACACAGTTTCTCTTTCTTTCCCAATCTATTGGCTCTCAGTAATACACTGAGAATTGGACTTGGGATTTTTAAATTCCTTTAGTAAATCCCTCTTTATTTTCGTAAGAGACCTCACTTATCCCATTGTTACAATTTCCTTATACATCATGTACTACATCAAGGTTCTATCACCAAACGTGGTTTCCAAATGTGTGATCTTTGTTGATTGATCTGTGATCCTTTTCATGGAACATATAGCTTTGCATGTGAACCAATGTTGTTCTGCATCATCGTTTCATGTTTCATGGAACAAGGGTAGCCTCATGGTGCTATCTTGATTTTCCATAGTCCCTCTCAAACCAATGCCCCTAATTTGGTTGTTTGTTTCCAAAATCCTCGCTACTAATACATCTCTTATTTTCCATCGTCCCTCTCAAACCAAATCCCCTAATTTGGTTGTTTGTTTCCAAAATCCTCGCTACTAATACATCTCTTGGTAAAGTGGTACTGGTTTCTCCTACTTCTTCACTTGTCTCTCATCCTCTATCTCCTTCTACTCTTTCTCCTACTCCAATCGTTTCACTATCTATAGTTCTTTCTTCTTGATAAAAAATTCACAAGAGGGATGGTTCAAAAGGGGTATAATTCGATCTTCTTCTAACATTTCTTGTGAGAAGACCCAAATATTTACCTACTTGCAACTGTGTAAGGCCATTCACAATCACCAATTATTCTCCCAGATCACTCTAGGATCCTCTGTCTTCCTTCCTTTCCCCTTCTCCTCTACTTTGTCTGTCATCTTCTTCTAAGGTTCCAACACTCCACAATATCCAATGGTTTTTGGATTCATCACTTAGGCCCCTAGTGCCACTACTACTATTAATGGTATCCCCTCTGGACACCCTACTCTTGACATTATGCCTCTTCGCGGGCCTATCTATGTTTGTGCTCCACTCAAACATAACCTATTCTTTATATAACAACATTAGTGGTTATGATTCACATATAACAATATTTATATCAAATTTCTGTCGGTTGGAGGCAATGGCCGGAATGATTATTGCTTGAAGGACACCCATTAAATTTAATACCTATAAGATGTATCAAGTTAGGTTCCGATAATGATTTCTGTTTTTTTTTATTCAATACCTATAAGATGCATCAAAGTTGGGTTTTGATAATGATTTATGTTTCTTGAAAAAAGATAAGATCAACAGATTTAAAAAATTAAAAAACTGAACCAGACTACCAACCATCCAGACTGCCAACCATCCATATGGCAGACTGGGTCCATGCATCACTACAAGAATTAAATTTTAACAGATCCGTGGTCTGTTGGGTTGAATCTAATCGAAGACTCTGAAGAGGTGGAAGACGACACTGGTCCTCTGGGTTTGGTTTCTTTCCATGTAGAATCTGGGCTGTTCATGTGCTGCTGTATCACACAATCAATGTATGAGTTTTCGAATAAAAGACGAAAGCTATTACTAATTATTCCCAATAGCAGGGATTCCTTTACTAGTTTCGTACGTTTATAAATTTTCACTCTCGAAATTTAAAGTCCTACCTGGCACATCAAGTATGTCAAGTAATTTTCATGGGTTGTTTAAAACTAAACATTACCATTCAAATTGTGATGTACCATGTCAAATTTTTAATGTGGAATTCAGATAACCTAATTGTTTAAACCGAACATTAAAATGGATAGACTAGGTCACATTNACCTTTCAGCGTTCACCAGCAGCTATTTTGCTGCTGTGCTAGTCTAGTATATATATATATGTAAATATCTTTGAACTTTGATGTGAATATGATGAAAATGGCCTGACAACTTTGCTAGTCTTGCTAGTCCTATATTGCCAGTCATATTGAGCCTCACAAGCAGATGGTCAACCGCGAGCCTAGAGCTCCCAAAAGGACGCAGGCGCTCTTGCGTCATACTGTTAAAGTGCTGATCAAAGGATGCAGGCGCTCTTGCGTCATAAGGATGCTGATCAAAGTTGCCAATATGGATCAAGTCCGGTGTCACATCGCTGACATCAGATCGTCTATGTTGGTCAATGGACACCAATAGCTCAGACATTTTGGTGCGATTGAACAATCTTTTCATAAACCAGGCATAACAAAAGCAAATTATCAGATACCTTTCAGCAATTATTCCGAAATTCTGAGAGTTTTTTTCTTAAAAAAAGATCCAGACTTATAATATGCACCAGCAAACAAAAAGCTTGAAAAACCATTAAATTTTTTACAGTCAATGCCCGGATG
>SNQJ01S0051131.1:28525-46345 GCA_010110895.2 Picea sitchensis
AATCAATCCTTTGACATCAATCAATCACTTGACATCAATCAATGACATCAATCAATCAAACCATTGGCATCAATGACAACATGATCCAACATACAATTACCATTACCAATACCATACCATGCCATACCAATAACATTGCTAATACCAATACCAATACCATACCATTGCATACCATTATCAAAACCATTGCATACCACAATGGTATGCATTGGAAATGATATGCATACAAATACCATACCAATACCAATACCAATACCAATACAATACAATACCATACCAATACCAATACCATAACAAAAAACGCTCGACAGAGTGTTCTTGAAAATCGACCTCATCTCATAAATTACACTATGCTTCATTAACTAAAACCCTAATTCCAGAGATACTCCAACAAATGGTTTTTCGATCAAAAAAATGATATCATAGGGTCCCCAGTAGCTGAAAACTGATGCTCTTAATAAAATGCAATTGACGGTTCATGCATCTGAGTCCCAGTTTGAGTTTTATTGCGAGTTGCAACACACCTCCTCAAGCCATTTAGGGACATGTGGTCAATTTGATCGTGGGGAATAAAATCCAAACCGAGTAGTATAACATACTTTCGTAAGCTCCCGCAAGTCTATTTGGCTAAGGCCCATGTGACTACACTAGAAAAAAACACCCGACATAGTGTTCTTTAAAATCGACCTCCTCTTCAGAAATTGCACTACGCCTCATTGACCAAAATCCTAGTGTTGGAGATACTCCAAAAAATTGTTTTTCGATCGATGGAATGATAGCGTAGGAGCCCCAATTGTTGAAACTGGTGCTACAGATCCAATGCAACTGATGGTTTGTGCATCCGAGTCCCGGTTTGAGTTTGATCAATAGTTTAAAATCGCCTCCTCAAGCCATTAAAGGACATGTGGCCAATTTGGTCTGAGGGCATAAAATTCAAACCGAGCAACATAATGTTGTTCTGTAAGATCCAACATGTATGTTTGGCCAAGGCCCATGCGACTACACTAGAAAAAAATGCCCAAGAGAATGTTCTTGAAAATCGAGCTCATCTTAAAAAATTGCACTATGCCTCATTGACCAAAACCCCAGTGACGGAGATACTCCAACAAATGGATTTTGGGTCGACAAAATGATAGCTTAGGGGCCCCACTAGATGAAACCCAGTTCTCTTAATCCAATGAAACTGACGGCTCATGCATATGAGTCTCGGTTTGAGTTTTATTGTGAGTTTCAACTCGCTCCTCAAGCCATTTAGGGACATGTGGTCAACTTGTTTCGAGGGCATAAAATCCAAAACAAGTAGCATAACAGACTTCCGTAAGCTTCTGCAAGTCTATTTGGCCAAGGCCCACATGACTACACTAGCCAAAAATACCCGACACAATGTTCTTTAAAATCAAATTCCTCTTCAGAAATTGCACTATGCCTCATTGACCAAAATCCTAGTGTTGGAGATACTCCAACAAATTGTTTTCCCGTCGATGGAATGATAGTGTAGGAGCCCCAATAGCTGAAACCTGGTGCTATAGATCGAATGCAATTGATGATTCGTTCATCCGAGTCCCGTTTTGAGTTTGATCGATAGTTGCAACTCACCTCCTCAAGCCATTCAAGGACATGTGGCCAATTTGGTCTGAGGGCATAAAATATAAACCGAGTAGCATAATGTTGTTCCGTAAGCTTCCTCATGTGTGTTTGGCCAAGGCCAATGTGACTACACTAGAAAAAAATGCTCGACATGGTATTCTTGAAAATCGAGCTCATCTTCAGAAATTGCACTATGCCTCATTGACCAAAACCCTAGTGCCGGAGATACTCCAACAAATGGGTTTTCGGTCGACAGAATGATAAGGTAGGGGCCCCACTAGCTGAAACTTAGTGCTCTTAATTCAATGCAACTAGCAGTTCATGCATCTTAGTCCCAATTTAAGTTTTATCGTGAGTTGCAACTTGCCTCCTCAAGCCATTTAGGGACATGTGGTCAATTTGAAAAGCCATTTGTTGGAGTATCTCTAGAAATTGCGTCGAAAAAACATTGGGAAGAGGACCAAGAGGCCAATTATATTGAGTCATACAAGGAGATCGGGATAATTTTGAGCCCAACCCACAATGATAATTGTTGCATGGATCACCATTGCCGATACACCAAAACTAAGACACTAAAATATAAAAGTGGTATATAGAAAATAAAAAATACAATCCTTTATTCCCAATCCTCATCCCACCAACCCCTCCCTTCCCTTTCCTCCTCTCAAGATCCATAAATTAACTCATGTTGAAATGGAAAAACTTTAACTTAAATGTATCTACTACAATTTTGATGAAAAATATTTCCTTGGGCACAAATGGAAGGAGTAGAAAATATTTATGGCCACTTCCAAGGATATTTCAGAAGATGATAGTAATGTTATCCCTCAAGAACCTTTTCCTCAACTAGTCGATGACATTTCCCTCTGATCAACCAGATGTGGAACCCCAAATCTCCCTACATGCCTTGACTGGTATTTCTACTCTTTGAACCCTTAAATTAATTGGCTACATAAAGAATTGTAAAGTCATTATCCTAATTGAAATCAAGGTTTTGTGACACTTTCCAAGGAATCATAGTAGGCTCTCCAAAGATCATCAACTTACACTGCATGGGAAAACTCCTTAAAAACGGAAATTTGGGTATTGTTTCCCAGTTCCATGACATTCAAGCCTTTGAGACCCCTTCCCAACCCATCCCTCCGGACATGTAGTTAGTCTTATCCAAACACCAATAATTCTTTGAAACCCCCCAAGGAATCACACCCTCTCATGGTGAACATGATCATTCTATTCCACTCATACCTAGTATTCCCCCACCCAATTTCCACCCTTATCACCACCCATTTGCTAAAAAAATGAAATTAAAAATATTATTCAAGAATTGCTAGTTGTACGTGTTATCCGCCCTAGTACTGATCCTTATTCATCACTAGTTGTCATGGTACTAAAAAAACAAGGCACTTGGAATATGCGTCTTTACTTTCACCCTCTCAACAAGATAATTGTCAAGGATAAATTTCCCATTCTCATGATCTTTTGGATGAACTTAAAGGTGCTCAATTTTTTACCAAACTTTATATCCATCCTGTCTATCACCAAATTCGTATGAAGGAAGTTGATATTCCTATTTTTTTTTTCACTCATGAATGCCATTATGAGTTCTTGGTGATTCCCTTTGTCCTTTGCAATGCACTGTCCACCTTACAAAGTCTCATGAACCACATATTTAAACCCTTTGTACATCATTTTGTCCTTTTCTTTTTTGATGACATCATAATCTACAATAAAACTTGGTAATCCCATGTTACCCATGTGAATTAGGTCTTACAACTACTTTATCATCATCAATTATTTCTCAAAAGGTCCAAATGTACCTTTGGTGTATTAGAAGTGGAATATTTGGGCCATATTGTTAGTAAGGATGGTGTATGAGTGAACCCAACAAAATATTGAATCAATGAAGGATTTGGCACATCTTAAGATTCTTAAATGTTTACAAGGTTTCCTTGGTCTAATAGGGTATTATAGAAACTTTGTCAAGAACTATGGAAACATTGTTGTTCCTCTCACTTCCTTACTTAAGAATTTTTTTTTTGGTTGGATTGAAGCAGTAGATCAAGCATTCCAGGATTTGAAGGATGCTATGTGTACAACCCCAGTACTTGATCTTCCTAACTTCATGAAGATTCCTTAGGAAAAGGCATAGGCACAATTCTCATGCAAGAAGGAAGACCGTTGGCCTTTACCAACAAATAAATTTATGAGTGACTCTTGGGAAAATAGGTTTTTTTAGTGAGGTTTAGAGAAGAAAGATAAGTAATGTGATTAGTTCTAACTTTAGCATCCTTTTTAGTGTATTTTGTTTTCATTGAGTGGCATTTCTTGCACTAAAGTTGACACAAAACATCATTTTGTATTTAGGACCATATTTTTCTTCATTTTTGGAGATTTAGTGCCAATTTTAGTGTCAAAGTGTAATTTGCATAATTTTAACAACAAATTCAATGCCCAAATTAACTTCCTTAAGGTGTGTGCATAATAAATTACATTGGATTTTAGAGGGCATGCCATAATGGCAATAGTTGTAGTGCTAAATTTAGCATTGACATTGTATTTTTCAACATGTTTGGTAACATATATAGGGTATATGATTCCAACTGATAACATACGTTGGATCTCTTTTTGAACAATTTCTTTATATTTGTTGGAAAATTTATATGGTCGTTCTTTATGGTTTTTTCTCCTGGTATTAGCTAGATTTTAATTTCACCCATTTATTTAACCAACCCTTTCAAATCCTTATAGTCCCTGGAAAAGACGTATCGATACTCCTTTAGAAGGTCCAATATCCTCATGGTTTGCTTCTTAGTCTAGTAGTCAGCAATGCGAGCCATTTTTGGTCAACCATCATTTGATATGTCGACTTCTTTGAAGTTTATTTCTACATCCATCCATTTTGGTGGCTTAGATTCATCTAATTTACACTCTGCTTGATGGACTTCATTGTAAACAGGTGGGAATTTGACTTGGTCTGAGGATTCATGGTTATCATGCTTTAACAAATTCAATACATATTTTACTTGTTTGGCTATCTCTCGGTGGTCCTTTCTCCATCTGGATATTTTTCTAAGAAAACTTTCATTTTCCATGTCAATTCGACATGTGGTATGAATCCTTTAATTATGGCATGCTATGAAATTAGAAGTCGAGGTCAACCCTATGTCAACCCGTGCTTTCCCTTTTGTCTATTTTATTTTGGTGCCTTGTTGTTTAATGCAATATCTTATTTCTTTGATTGCGTCAGTCAAGTTGGTTTCTACAGGGTTAAAAGAAAAATCTTTGATGAAGTTTTCTCTGAGGTCCTTCTAGGTGAAGGCTTCTCTATGTGATTATTCTATTTTATACCATTTATAAGGGAGATCATCCAATGTATTAGAAAACAAGTGAGGCCAAACCTTTTTTCCTTGTACCAAATTTTTCTCCATTCTCTCTCAAAGTCTTTGACATGGGTGAGAGGATAAAATCCTAGTTTAAAGTTGGGAATATTTGCTGTGGTTGATAGCTTCTTCCCCCTGAAATGTTTGGTGAAGTATTTAGTCACGACAATCCATGTCTATAGTGGGGATGCATGTGTATGCCACCATCTCATAGATTATCTTGCGAATGACTGCACCAAGCTCTATAATTGACCGTGCTCTCCCACTATCTTAGATACCTCATCGACATGCATCGATGGGGATTTTATTTCCTTGAATAATAATGGTTTGGTTGAGGTCGACTTAAATTTGGTGGGTATTAGAGTCAGATTATGTTTATTTATTTTTCTCATACATAGAAGGTACCACATGAACTGAGAAGCGTGATTGAAACTTATCTCGAGGGATGACTTTAATTAATCAACATTATTTGGATTTTGATTCGTAGTTTTCTATCTACCACTTTTATATTTTAGTGTCTTAGTTTTGGTGTATCGAAAATGGTGATCCATGCAACAATTCTTCTTGTGGGTTGGGCCCAACATTATCCCGATCTCCTTGTATGACTCGATATAATTGGCCTCTTGGTCCTCTTCCCAAGGTTTCGTTGACTCAATTGTCGGAGATACTCTAAAAAATGGCTTTTAGGTCGATGAAATGATAGCTTAGGGGCCCTAATGAAAATGACGGTTCATGCATTTGAGTCCCGATTTGAGTTTTATTGCGAGTTGCAACTCACCTCCTAAAGCCATTTAGGGACATGTGGTCAATTTTGTCTAGGGGCATAAAATCCAAACTGAGTAGCATAACAAAATTCCCTAATTTATCACAAGTCTATTTGGCCAAGGCCCATGTGAATACACTAGCCAAAAAGACCCGACATAGTGTTCTTTAAAATCGACCTCCTCTTCAGAAATTGCACTATACCTCATTGACCTAAATCCTAGTGTTGGAGATACTCCAAAAAATTGTTTTTTGGTCGATGGAATGATAGCGTAGGAGCCCCAATAGTTGAAACTTGGTGCTCCGGATCCAATGCAATTGACAGTTCATACATCCGAGTCCCGATTTGAGTTTGATCGATAGTTGCAACTCACCTCCTCAATCCATTCAAGGACATGTGGCCAATTTGGTCCGAGGGAATAAAATCCAAACCGAGAAGCATAATGTTGTTCCATAATCTCCCGCATGTATGTTTGTCCAAGGGCCATGCGAATACACTAGCAAAAAATGTTTGACAGAGTGTTCTTTAAAATCAAGCTCATCTTCAAAAATTGCACTATGCCTCATTGACCAAAACCCTAGTGACATAGATACTCCAACAAATTGATTTTCGGTCGATAGAATGATAGCTTAGGGGCCCCACTAGCTGAAACCTAGTGTTCTTAATTCAATGTAACTAATGGTTCGTGCATTTGAGTCTCGATTTGAGTTTTATCGCGAGTTGCAACTCACCTCCTCAAGCCATATAGGGACATGTGGTCAATTTGGTCTAGGGACATAAAATAAAAATTGAGTAGTATAACAGACTTCTGTAAGCTCCTGCAAGTCTATTTGGCCAAGGCCCACGTGAATACACTAGCCAAAAACACCCAACACTGTGTTCTTTAAAATCAACCTCCTCTTCAGAAATTGCACTATGCCTCATTGATCAAAATCCTAGTGTTGGAGATACTCCAACAAATTGTTTTTCAATCGATGGAATGATAGCATAGGATCCCTAATAGCTGAAACCTAGTGCTCCAGATCCAATGCAACTGATGGTTTATGCATCCAAGTCCCTGTTTGAGTTTTATCGATAGTTACAACTCACGTCCTCAAGCCATTCAAGGACATGTGACCAATTTGGTCCGAGGGCATAAAATCCAAACCAAGAAGCATAATGTTGTTCCGTAAGCTCCCGCATGTATGTTTAGCCAAGGACCATGCGACTACAATAGAAAAAAATTCTTGACAGAGTGTTCTCGAAAATCGAACTCATTTGCAGAAATTGCACTATGCCTCATTGAACAAAACCCTGGTGCTGGAGATACTCCAACAAATGGTTTTTTAGTTGACGAAATGATAGTGTAGGGGCCCCACAAGCTGAAAATTAGTGCTCTTAATCCAATGCAACTGACAGTTTGTGCATCTGAGTCCCGGCTTGAGTTTTATTGTGAGTTGGAACTCACCTCCTCAAGCCATTTAGGGACATGTGATCAATTTGGTCCAAGGGCATAAAATCCAAACCGAGTAACATAACAAAATTTCGTAAGCTCCTGCAAGTCTATTTGGCCAAGGCCCATGTGACTACAATATCCAAAAACACCTGACACTGTGTTCTTTAAAATCGACCTCCTCTTCAGAAATTGCACCATGCCTCATTGACCAAAATACTAGTGTTGGAGATACTCCAACAAATTGTTTTCTGGTCGATGGAATGATAGCATAGGAGCCCCAATAGCTGAAACATGGTGCTCTGGTTCCAATGCAACTGACGGTTTGTGCATCTGAGTCCCGATTTGAGTTTTATCGATAGTTTCAACTTGCCTCCTCAAGCCATTCAAGGACATGTGGCCAATTTGGTCCGAGAGCATAAAATCCAAACCGAGAAGCATAATGTTGTTCCATAAGCTCCCACATGTATGTTTGGCCAAGGCCCATGCGACTACTCTAGAAAAAAATGCTCGACAAAGTGTTCTTGAAAATCGATGTCATCTTTAGAAATTGCACTATGCCTCATTGACCAAAACCCTAGTGTCAGAGATACTCCAACAAATGGTTTTTCGGTCATCGGAATGATAGCATAGGGGCCCCACTAGATGAAACTCAGTGCTCTTAATCCAATGCAATTGACGGTTTATGCATCTGAGTCACAGTTTGATTTTTATCACAAGTTGCAACTTGCCTCCTCAACCCATTTAGGGACATGTGGTCAATTTGGTCCGGGGGCATAAAATCCAAACCAAGTAGCATAACAAACTTCTGTAAGCTCCCGTAAGTCTATTTGGCCAAGGTCCACGGGACTACACTAGCCCAAAACACCCGACACAATGTTCTTTAAAATTGACCTCCTCTTCAGAAATTGCATTATGCCTCATTGACCAAAATCCTAGTGTTGGAGATACTCCAACAAATTGTTTTCCAGTCGATGGAATGATAACCTAGGAGCCCCAAATGTTGAAACCTGGTGCTCTGGATCCGATGCAACTGACGGTTTGTGAATCCGAGTCCCGGTTTGAGTTTTATCGATAGTTTCAATACACCTCCTCAAGCCATTCAAGGACATGTGGCCAATTTGGTTCGAGGGCATAAAATACAAACCGAGAAACATAATGTTGTTCTGTAAGCTCCCTCATGTATGTTTGGCCAAGGCCCATGCGAATACATTAGAAAAAAATTCTTGACAAAGTGATCTTGAAAATCGAGCTCATCTTCAAAAATTGCACTATGCCTCATTGACCAAAAACCTAGTGCCAGAGATACTCCAACAAATGGTTTTTCGGTTGACGAAATGATAATGTAGGGGCCCCACTAGCTGAAACTCAGTGCTCTTAATCCAATGCAACTGATGGTTCATGCATCTGAGTCCTGGTTTGAGTTTTATTGCGAGTTTCAACTCACCTTCTCAAGCCATTTAGGGACATGTGGTCAATTTGGTCTGGGGGCATAAAATCCAAACTGAGTAGCATAACAGACTTCCTTAAGCTACCGTAAGTCTATTTGGCCAAGGCCCACGTTTACTGGGTTTCCCCAACAAATATTCCCACCTCATGCACATTCCTTTGTGTAGGCCATATATTATTGCATCTACTTTGCTTTGATTAATATTGATTTCACACCCTCCCACTGCATAATACAAATAGATTGAGGCCTTAGACAAATTCATATTTATTCCAATTCATCAAAAGTTGATTTTGTTTTAGAGTGTCAACCAATTTCTACAAATGCAACATTTTCTCATCCCAAGAGTTTCACTAAACACAAGATTGTCATCCAAGTACATTATGGAAAAAAAATAAATGAAAGTGCATAAGACATTATTCATTGCGCACATTAAAGTAGCCAGTGCATTGCACAACAAGAATTGTAGCACCAACCATTCATAGAGTCTGATGCCCAATAAAGACCAAATTCTTCTTCATCCACAAGGATCACCAAGTATCCTTTTTTTAAACACTTTAATTGTGTAAGGTTCCAAATCAATCCTCAAAATCTCAGTTTTTAATCCTCCTCAGGTTTCAAAATTATAATAATAAAACTTAGACTCAATTCAATACAATATGGAATTATCTCTTGGGATACTTCCCAAGCCATATAATCATGGGATACTTCCCAAACCATATAACTATGGGCTTCTTCAATAAGGAAAACTGATTGTCTGCATTTCCAGAACTCCCATACTACTCTATATTTGCACAAGCAAATATAACTCCAAGAACAATCTGTCTTTCACCCTGAAAAACACATTCAACAGTTATTAAAAATTCATAAAACATATTATATTTCTCATCTCTTTTCTCGTTAACTCTGCTCAAAGTTTTCTATGATTTTTCATCTTTTTGATGTGCATATGACATGCCAATCTTGTCATATCTTCCTTCATGCTGTCTTGTCTTGGAAAAGTATTCTTTGTCTTCACGTTGTTCTGAATGCTGTCTAATTTCTAAATTCCGTTCTTTGTTATTCTCTTTGGCCTTCCTTCCTTGCATATTTCTTTTCATTCTTCCCCTTTTTTCTTACAAATCTGTAAGCCACTAAGTTACTTTTTCCATTCCTCATGCTTTTCAATCAAAATCTGCCAACTTCTCATTTTAGAAGCTAAATTTATCTTTGTTTCTATACAGGAAACAAAATCACCATATTTAATAGAGTTTCCATTCAACTGTAAAGTCCCTTTTACAACAGTAAAAATTACTGATACCACCATGAATATTATATTCCATTGAACCCCTTTTCTGCTTACTGCAAATGCATAGTTCACTGAAGCATCTTTGCCTTCATCCTCTGAGATTTCCTGTCTCTTTTCAGTTTGCGAATCACATCTACCATTTCTCTTTTTTCAATTTGTACAAATAAACTTATCTTCAATTTTCTGCTGTACATCGGCCTCTGCCAACTTATCCTTAGGTTCTTGACTGTCATCTTTTCCTTTCCACTTTATAGTCTTCACTAGACTAGTTGTACCTCCTTGGACTGAATTCTCCTTATGAATCTCTGTTCTACCATATTCCATAATGCAACCTTTACTAAGATTCCTTTCCATTAGTGCTCCTTTATGTCCTTTCAAGACAATTTCCTTCCCATTAACTATCAATACAGGTTCATAATCACTGAATAAAATTTGAAGAGATAATCCCATTACCTCAAGTGTTTGCACTGTATATATACCCTTGTTTGATCCTGACATAAGGCTATCTTCATGCCTCTTTTCTATTTCTTCTTTTGCAATCTGCAATTTCCTTTTGTCTTTAGACTGTCTGCCATCTTTTTTCCAAGTCCCTCTGGTTTTATCATCTTCAACTTCCATAGTAGTCTTCGATAATTGTCCATCTTCAGTGTCTTTGAACACATGTTCAATTGAGAACTATTCTATTACATACATCTCTTCTAATAGATTACATATGGACCATGGTTTCATGTGGAGTGCTCACCTTCTTGCTACATGGATTTCAAGCGTACTTCTTGAGATTGTTATGGAGTGCCCTAGGGTTTCGTGGTTGATTTGGCATGGTTTTGGCGCTTATTTTCATTTATTCATGATCTATGAGGATGTCTCCACTTAAACCTTTCTTGGAATACAATTTGATGGTAGTTATTCTTGAAGATTGAGATTGGGGAGTTGTTTTGAAGGCCACTTGTAGCATATAACCTTTTCAACCAACACTCGAACCTCTCATTTATTTTGTTGTTCTTGTATCTTAGTTCCAGCACAATAGAGGGGTTATCTTCAGCATTTGAAATATTTTATTGGGCTGATTCACTTACCCTTGGAGTGGTTTTGCAGAAGCACTAGTATTCTTTTGAAGTGATATCTTTTCAAGCCTGGTTTAGTGTTGTTTACCATTATAATTTGCATAACATACATGCCAGAAATTAACACTCTTTTGAGACTAGTTTCATACATATATCAGTCATCAAGAGGGGATATCTCCCATACTGTACATGGAATTTAAATGAGTTTTCAATAGCACCAATTTTAGCATCTTATGACAGAATAAAGGACACATTTCTAGCAACAATATTCAGTCATGTTTCATGGTATAACAACAAGAGGATAAATTCTGGACTATTCCCCTAATCCCCTAAGAGGAGGAGGTCTATAAGATAAGGCATCCTCATAATTCCCATGTATTAAAATATTTATTTGGAGGAAGACTTGCTTTATCTCCAATGGCTCAACGACCATGGGTTACCAATGCCTTTAAACCTTTAGATATGTTTGCAATCCAAGGGTACCCTCTTACTATGCCTAAAAAGTTTGATAAATGGTTGCCTAAATTCTCTGGTAATAATGTCATTGCTATTGAAGAGCATATAGATAACTTCTATGCATGATTTCAAATTCATCCTCTTAATAATGATGATGAAGATGTGGTTATGAAAATTTTTGTTGCTTTTCTAGTTGAAGATGCTAGAAAATGATATAATAACCTTCTTAATAAGAGTATCAAAACTTGGGAATCCTTTCATGATACCTTTATGAAGAGATGGGACACAAAGAAGGATTCTCGATTATTATTAGTTCAATTTAATGAAATGAAGAAGGAAAATGAATCGATAAAAGAATTTGACACAAGATTTGAAAATTTACTCAATCAAATTCCTAAGGACATTAGCTTAAAGGATGGTGTCATCGTCCTTCTTCAATACACAAAATCCTTTGAGGGGAAATTTGCATTTATGTTAAGGGACAAGTCCCCAAAGATCCTTGTAGAAGCACAAGAGTGTGTTTCTAAGATTGAAGAGAATCTTCTAGCTTCTCAAAACTTTACCAATCCTAAAACTTTACATAATGCTAAACCTGCTCAAAATTCTATGACATTTTTGGCCCAAATACTTGAGCAAATAGTAACCGAATTCTCATAGAATCAAAGTCTCACAGAGAGATTTTATCCCATAAATCAGAGCTTTGTTTTGAATATACTTTCAAAGGAAAATGATCATGATTTTCATATATATATGCATGTGATAACGACCCTTTAGATGCTTAGAGGGTTGACCTAAAGAAGGGGAAAGAAACATAAAATTTGAATGTTGGGCCGACCTTTAATGATTACCTAAGTTTGGTTCAAATTGAAGTTCTAATTTTGAATTGGAAGAGAAATTTAGGGCCAACCCCTTGAGGAAGGTTATGTGCTTGTGTTGAATCTCTTACGTCCATGTGTAAATGGATAATGGTTCTTTGTTTGCTTAACTGGTAAATAAGGTAATTCCTTGGATGATTTTATGGGCTCTTGGTTGTGATATGACGTTATATAATTTTGAAGCCCACATTCCCACATGTGAAGGAAGATGTTGGGTCTTTCTTACACGCTTGGTGAAGGAAACCCTAGCCCAATTGAAGAACACTTGAAGATTGTATAGCTGATTTTGTGCAGAAAAGAGAGCATTAAATGGCCTTTGGAGGCTAGATGTTGCACCAAAGCCCCTCTTTTCCCCTCATCTGAGAACATTTTGTTGAAGCATCTTGTATTATACTTAGGCACATTTTTTGGAGATTGCTCTAGTGAATGTTTTCTCTTTTTTTTTTGGTGGATGTTTTGTGAAAATGGGTTTTCTTAATGCTATGTGCCTTATCTTAAGCATTTTCATTATGTTGCATGTGATGTTTCTTGGGATATCTTGGTGAATTCTCTATTAGAGTAATAGTTGCATGTTAACTTTGTCTCCTTGAACAATATTGAAACCCTAAGGAAGGATTGAGAGTGATCATCCCCTTCCCTTGTTTTATCCATCTTAACTCATTTAAGCATTCAAGGTTTTCCTTAATGGTTAGGAGTGTCTATCCCCTTAAGGATTTTATTGGCTAGGGTTTAGTTCTACGAGTTAGAAGTGGCTACCCCCTAGGGTTTAAAACATAGTTGTCTTGATCTTGTGCTAGTAGCTCTTGAAGGGATAGGATGACACCTAGTGTTTATGAGGGGATAAAATCTAGGGTTTTCTCTCCTAGGAGGTTTACCTAGGCTTATGAGGTGATAATCCTATGATATAGTTTCAAGTCTTATTTTTCCCTCAGTCTCCATTGAAGCGCTACATTAACTCCATATGCCCAATGAAAAGACATTGATCTTGAGACCTCCAAGTACTTTCTTCAATAGTCTAAAGCTACCGAAACACATTTTTTTTGGAATTCACTCTCCACATTGAGATTCCTTTCCCTAAGTCCTCGCAATATTAATTGAGGGAAACCCCCTTCAGTCGGAGGAAAGATAGCTTGAAGTGAAAGAGGTTTGGTGAGGTGACAGAGGCCTTCCCTCTAAGCTACACATGATTTCACTTGAGATTTCAGACTTTAGCTCAACAATTGCGAGTTCATGTGATAACACACCCGAGACATATCCTAGTGATCCTAAACCTCATTAGAAAAGACCTCCTTTACCATTGGAAGTTAGTCCTCCTCCTCAACCAACCTTGCCTAAGACCATTGATAAATATTTAAATATTGATATGGATAGTATCTTAGCAAAGGTTAATGTACCTCTCCCTCTCACTATTGATATTGTATTTTTTTTCTAATTACCTACAACACAATCACTATTGCGACGTCTTGGAGTGTCACTCCAATAGAAACCACATCGAAGATGATACCTCTGAACGTCACTCTTTCCACCTCCAATATGTCTCTCTTGCCACCTCCAAGACGTCTCTCTTGCTACCTCCAAGATGTCTCTCTTGCCACCTCCAAGATGTCGCTCTTGCCACCTCAAAGACGTCGGTATTGCCACCTTCAACACATCAGACATACGATGTCATGGAGTTTCACTCCCATAGCAACCACACCGGAGCTGATACCTTGTACCGTCACTATTTCCAGCATTGCCTACGTCGGTCTTACGACACCTGGAGATGTCACTCCCAATGAAAACATGTAGAGAGACCGATGAAATGGGATGTTGGAATTCCGATGTCTAGAACATTGCTGTAGCGATGAATATATGGGGTTTGGATAGTCAAATTTGAGATGACACGTTTCCGCATGAAATGTTGCAATAGAGACAATATCTATGTGGTCAAAAAAGTGACGTGATGTGAAACAAATTTTGAGGGGGTCTGTTGTTTGTCATTCTCTCGACAAGATAAAGTGGCAATTGCGTCGAACGCGTCGTCAGAATTTGACCCAAATGTACTAGTGGGTGGACTCCTGGCAACGTGGGATCTGAATAAGTTTGTATTATATCCTTCAATCTGCAGTGGGTTTTATTCTCAACAACATTTCACTAGAAACAACAAGGATATCTATTTACTGAATGTTTATGGGCCCTGTGCCAAGAGAAAGTAATTTTGGGATCGAGTGGCTTTGAGGGGTTTGTTAGATTCTAAAAATCTAATTCTTGTGGGAGACTTAAAATTTACTACAGGAGTTGACGAGTTCTGGGTGCGGCGGCATAGCTGGATAAGCTTGCAGATTATTTCAAGATTATAATTTTGGATCATCATTTGGTTGAACTATTACCAGAGAAGGTTGTTCCTACTTGGAGGAACAATAGAAATGGTATGGATAGTATTGCAAAGCGACTGGATCGAGTTCTAGTCTCAGAAAGCCTACTAAATTATTTGGGTAGGTTTCGAACATGGGTTGACCTTCCATATGTTTCAGATCATGCACCAGTGGTAGCCCAATTTTATTTTCAACAGTTTCTGGTGGCTTATCCCTTCAAGTTAAACCCTTCTTGGTTGAACGAGGTTGAGTTCAATATTATTGTAAATGAGGTATGGAGGGATAGTAACTTTCTGTTGGAATGATATGTTCAGATCAGGTTTGTTTTGGAATGAAAAGTTTTAAAGGCCCATATTGAATCCTGGGCTAGACATAGACGGTGTGCAAATAAAAAAAGACTGGTCTCACTTGAGGAGGATATCAGGGTGACATTTTTGAATTTACCAAGGTTCAGGTTGCACCCAAACAATGATTGCAAACTGAAATACTTGGAGACTGAACGTAATCAACTCCTTCTCATTGAAGAAGAGCATTGGTGACAAAAGAGTCGTGCAATCTGGTTAAAATGTGGGGACTAGAATAAAAAATACTTTCACAAATATTCCAACGCAAAAAGGAATCATAAACATATATGGGGGATTTGTGATGAACTTGGGCAGGAACATAGAGGTCAAGAGGCACTTAAGTCTAAGGCCAATATATTTTTCAAAAGGATGTTTACAGTGGATCCTCACATTTATCCAGTGGAACAATTGAATTTAGTCAGGTTGTTCCCACGCTTTGTCTCTATGGAGGAATCTAATCTTATCGATAGGCCGATTACCAAACTGGAACTTTGGGAAATCTTAAAACACATTGCAACTGATAAAAGTCTAGGCCCTGACGGTTGGATGGTTGAGTTTTTTACTAAATTCTTTGATGTTGTGGGGGATGACCTGTTGGAACTAGTAGAAGATACAAGGATCAGAGGGAAGATTAAAAGCTCCTTGAATGCCACTTTCATTGTGTTAATACCAAAAGAAAATAATCCTCAGACTTTTGGGGATTATAGACCTATTTCAGTTTGCAATATATGCTACAAGATGATCTCTAAGGTGATTGCAAATAGAATAAAACCCATACTCTCGAGGGAGATTTCGAGTGAACAACTTGGGTTCTTGAAGGGAAGGGAAATTTTGGATGCCATTGGCACGGTGCGAGAATGTTTACACATTATCAAAGATAGAAAGCAAAAAGCCTTGATTCTTAAACTAGATCTTAGGAAAGCATATGCCTGTGTTAGTTGGGATTTCCTACGTTTGATACTTGTACAAACCGGTTTCAACTTGCACTCTATAAATTGGATTATAAGCCATGTGGTTAGCTTTTCCTTTGTTGTTCTAATCAATGGAGAGTCGTCACCCTTATTCAATAGTGAATGCGGATTAAGACAAGGTTGCTCGTTCTCTCCCTTTCTCTTCATTCTTGTTATGGAAAGCATCAACCTTCTATTAAATAAAGTCCAAGTGGAAGGCAACCTGACTGGTGTCAAGGTTTCCAGGGTCATTAGAGTTATTCACCTTATTTTTGTTGATGATGTGTTTATAATGACAAAGGCCTCTCTTGAAGAGTGGAAGATGATTAAATCTTTGCTGGAACTTTTCTGCTGTGCGTCAGGCTTAAAATTCAGTCCATATAAATCTACTTTTCATTTTTCTCGGATTCAAGGAGAAACTTAGGACCAGTATAAGGATTTATTTTCTCATAATTTTGTGGAGTTGACTGAGGGATTCTGATACTTTGGGTATTATTTAAAAGAGGATAAAAATACCTTTTAAGACTGGAGATGGATTATTATAAATTTTTAACACATGATCAAATATTAGTGTAATTGCTGGTTAACACTCGGTGGATGATGTACACTTGCAAAGATGGTCTTGGAAACTCAATCCGTTTACTGGATGGCCCTGGCGGTGGTTCCAACTTCTATCCTATCTAAGATTCGTAAAATAATTTTTTATTTCCTCTGGTCAGGTGGTGGTAAAGCACATGGAATACATATTTGTAGCTAGGAAATTCTAGCAAAGATGAAACATCTTGGTGGTTGGGGAATTTGGAATCTGTTCCTCTTTAATCACGCCCTGGAAACAAACTCTTTATGGCGAGTATCGATGAAGGAAGGTATTTGGCATAAGGTGATCAAAGATAAATATTTACCTCATTATTCAGTGGCTACTTGGCTCAGAACGACATTGCCTCTTCAACCAATGGTCTCGAAGATATGGAAAAACTTGTTAAAATATTTACCTCTCATAACTCACTGGATTAGTTGGAAACCCAATAATGGCTCCTCCATATTAATTGGATTGGATAAGATTTTGGGAATTGGTAACTCCTCTTTACTTTCCACAGATCTTCGGTTGGCACTAAAGGAAAAAAAACATTCGGTATTTGTATCAAGCCACTGCTCAGTCATCATTGGGATACATTACAAACCAATGGAAATCTAGTGTAGAGCTAGATCTTTTTGGCAATCTTTCTGTAATCTTTCTGCAATCTTGAGTGGCAATATTTTTGCAATGCACTCATCGAATCTAGGGTCTAGCTTCAACCTAAAGAGGATTCACTTATCTAGACAAGAGGTGAGCACTCTGGAAATATCACTGTAAAGAATGTATATAATGCATTGGAAAATGAATACTGGCTGATTCCAACTACAGGATGGCGAAGACAACTATGGACTTGGGATGTAGCATAAAAAATCAAAATTTTCACTTGGTTGGCGTTAGAGAATAAAATTATAACATGGGAAAATCTGAAAAAAAGAGGTTGGGAAGGACTGAGCTACTGTCCATTATGCAATAGAGATGAGGAGACAATCCTTCATTTACATGTAAACTATTCTTTCACACAACTTCTATGGAAGTTTTTGTCTTCCATTTTCAACTTTGTTACTGTAATTTGTTTTGAGAACTGGCTGAAGTTCGAAAAATCCCATGACATTCTACCCTCATTGACTTGTTGGTATAATTGTCTGGCAAGGAATAAGTGTATCTGTTAAGAACCAAACATCAATATAGCATAGAAAAACCTCAGGAAAAGTACTCAACACCTTGAAAAAGAGATAATTTCAGATAATAAGCCTCTTCGAGGGGGCAACCTCCTTTTACCCCACTTAAATGTTCAAGTACAAGA
>SNQJ01S0051131.1:46355-64236 GCA_010110895.2 Picea sitchensis
AATGGCGTAAAGCCGACATAAATAAAATAACATTACTAATATAAATTACAACTAATGGCCTAAAGCCAACATAAATAAAATAAGATTATTAATCTAATATGCCCCAATTAAGTGGTAATGAGCCAATATTAGGGCTTAACAGTATCTTTGAATCCTGCACATCTACAATTCAGAGAGTTGCCTTTCAGATCATAGGGATGGTGGAAGCTACGGGTGCTCAATGCCCACAAACACTTACTCACAAAAGGAAAAAAACCCACATGATCTCACTATGCATTTTTCTTGCTAGTTCGACAATGCTACAGATGAAAATGGCACTCTCTGTGGAGCGGGGGGTATAATAAAGACTTCAGGGAATACAATCTACAGGTGGATGTTCAATTGTGGTCTGGGTTCAAACACTAGGGCATAAATTCTTGGTGTGTGGGCCACTTTATCTTTAGCTTATAGGATGTGAATTGATCATCTTTAGTTACTCGGGGAATCAAAGACAGTGGTGGATTGGTTAAATTATAGGAGTAATCTACAAGTTACTTCACTTATGGGTTGGATGGAGAAGATTATGGATCTTATTGCACTCTTCAATGCTATTAGATTTGACCACATATATAGGGAAGAGAATGTGGAAGCATATATACTTTGAAAGAAATCTCTTCAGGTTCCGGAAGGGAGGATCCACTTCAACAAATGGCAGGATGGCCATGAGGGCTCCCCACTATCACTTCACCTCTACTTA
The DNA here is from genome assembly GCA_010110895.2 of Picea sitchensis. Lineage (NCBI taxonomy): Eukaryota > Viridiplantae > Streptophyta > Pinopsida > Pinales > Pinaceae > Picea > Picea sitchensis. The sequence continues at coordinate 47,092 of SNQJ01S0051131.1, forward strand.
TGACTTAGATATCTTATCGATGAAGTCTATGACTTATAATTTTGAGTTATATCTGGTTCGAAAATGTAATCATGGAAATAGTCTCCATGGACCGCCCTCTTGCATTTTTTGTTATTTTGGATTGTTTTACATAAGGTAGAGACTGACTAGTATATGAGTAACAAGAACAATGCAATACCACTTTATTTTGTCTATGTATGGTATGTGAATACCAATAGAAGGTGGCTATAAGTTGTCAATGAAGTATTGAGATTATGCACTCTCCTTGAGAACATCATATATATAATATATTGATAAATTTTCTATTGGAAAAAGATAACAAATGTTTATATTTAATTTTTAGATCCTAACACTTGCATGCAATGAAGTAACCAAAAAGAAGGTAGAATTTCTTTGAGAAAGAGGGAAAGAATAGCTTGTAAGCCTTGAAATCCTTGGGCAAAATGGAGTCTTCTTGGTAGAGGAAAGAGGGACTATGTCATTATAGATCTTGAAGATGAAGAGGATGCAAACCAGCTCAACCTCGCCTTCAAGCATATTGAAACAAAATGTTAAATAGTAGTGCTCTCTACATATGGAATTTAGAAAACATGTCAATCTAGCAAGAAGAGCATGAAATCCTTAATTACATATATAAAAGAATAAGACTTAGAAATGCAAGCTAGCTTAAATCTTGTTATTCAATGAGAGACAATTGATCTAGAAATACAAACCAGTTTAATAGATCATATATTCAACAAATTGAAAGAAAATAATTGAAATAAAATCACCTCACATATTTTGCACAATGACAATTAACATCCACACATTGAGATCACTACACCAATATAGCCTCCAAGGCCTTTTATTCCAAATGATAGTACAATAGTGTTACAACCATAAGCATTTATCTCCTACTCTAACTAGTTTACAATGGAGGAGAAAGCTTCAATATATAGCACAAGGGGTGGATTTCCCAATGAAGGAGGGCGCACCAAGTGTTAAGGGATGATACACCACTTGGAGGAGGAAAGAGAGACAAGTGTGAAATATGGGCTGCCACCTCTTTCCAAACTCCAAGTGAATGCCATGTGTTAGAAAGAGATAGAGAGGGAGGGAAATAGAAAGAGATAGAGAAGGAGGGCGCCACCTCTCAAGAGGTGGGCAACCCTCCTCAAGAATGCGCCATGTATGCACAAGAGGGGCACACCTCTCTAAGAGGAAAGATTCAATCAACTAGTGGGCTTCCCCATAACTTGATTTAACTACCAATGAAGTCTTCCTTTGAGTGCCACATACTCCCATGAAGTTTAGTTAACTCCAAACATGTCAAAACATGTTTTCGACAAGATTGCTAAAAAATAACAATGCTGATTTTTCCTGATTTTTTTGTCTTTTTTAACTTTTGTGAGAAAAATTAACTTTTTAGTGATTAAAATCACTAATTTCACTCACAAAAGTGGGTACTTAGGTAAATCGGGTGCTATAGGTCCAAAAAATGAATACCCCCAAGCCATATAATTCCTTCTAGTACCACCTTCTTAACTTAGGAATTATTTACAATTAAAATATCCCAATTTTGCGGGAATTTTTATTTTTGCATAAAACTTTAAACAACCTAAGGGGGACTTAGCACATTTCCATGAGAATATAGGAGGATTTTTAGAATGGTAATATACATTATAATCTATTCTTATATGACCATGCAAAGGCATAACCATGAGTTTTTACTCCATCTTTGGAGGAATTGAGTGAAAAAATTTAGAAATTATAAATTGCTTGAACAACAAAATATAATTAACCAGTAAAAAAAAACACTCTAGAGTAAAAAACTCATGTCTAAGTCTTAGGAGGATAAACCTTTTACAAAATTCATCATGCTACACCTCTTAATACAATTCCCCACAGGATATGGAAATGTGGTAAAAAATTTGAAAAAGGGCCATAATGGTCGGCTAGACTTCTGAACTCTGAATTTTGAACAAGTACTTGTTCAATCTTTGGCGGATCAACTACAAGTCCATCGTAGTGAAACTTGGTGGATAACAAGTCCTATATCTTAATTAATGACAATTTACAATATTATTAACTCTAACAAGTAATTTTTCATGCATGTTTCTTGCAGAATTAGAGGTACATGAAAAACATATTTGGTTCTTATATGAGGACTATAGATATGGATGATTCCTAGGGATCTTACGGCTATGAGGAGGAGGTTATAGGATTACATTTCAACATGGGAAACATAGAGATCGAGTCCAATGGGCATACAAGCAGGGTGGAGTTGGTGGAGTTAGTTGAGACTATGAGAAGCTTACAAACATAAGTGTAGAGATATAAAGAATACAATGAAAGAATGATAAGAGCTAAAGAAGAGCTACAAAAAAATATGAATATGTTGCAAAGAGAAGTCAATAAATATTCTAGCACAAAACAAAAACTATTGAAAGGAAAGTAGAAACATCCATATCTCATGATAGGAGGGATGACCATGGGGGATCTAGGAAATCAAGGAGTGTTAGTAGACATCATTGTCATTCACGAGGACAATCCACCAAAAGAGCACATGCACATTCAATGTCAGAGAAAAACATGAGCATTTTCCCCTGTAGAAATCATAGGATGAGGCTTGAGTTAGATATTTTGCAAGGAGAGCTCAGGAAGCTCAAGTTACCATCATTTGATGAACATCATAAGAACGAAGAAGATGCCAAAGCTCGTTTGTTGGGAATGAGAAAATATTTCTAGCTGCATGATTACTCATCAAACCTGGAGGCAAGGGTCACCATATATCATCTCCAGAGAAAGGATTTCATGTGATGGGACCATCTGAAGTAGGTCCAACATATTGATGAAAATAAAATTTCTTGGAAGTGGTTCAAAAGATATTTCTAGTAGAAGTACTTGTTAGAGCATTACTATGACAATAAGATGAAAGAATATTTGAACTCCAGATAGGAAATATGACTATGGAGTAGTATGACAAGAAATTCCTAGAGCTTCTGAGGTATGTGGAATTCATAAGGGATGAGTGTTACACACCATTTTCATCACCCTTATGACCATTAATGATGCAAACCTATATGTTGCCTTCAGAGGGGTCAATGGCCTGAATTCCTGAAGAATGAAGGGAGAAGAAATTTTACTGAGAGAAGAAGTTGTATTTTCCTTTGTAAAAAGCCTATTAAAGAGGATTTCCACAGGCTGCACTATATCCAAGGTGAGGAAATTCTTGGTTTCTGCAGGCTGCACTATAGCCAAGGTGAGGAAATTCCTGGTTTCCATAGGCTGCACTATAGCCAGGGTGAGGAAATTCCTGGTTTCAGTAGGCTGTACTATAGCTAGGCTACGGAGTTTCCACAGGCTGTACTATAGCTAGGGTGAAAAAATTCCTGTCCGTGGGAAAAACAAGCGTCTTCTCGATGCTTCTAGAAGGAGAAGCTTCTATGGTGAGGTGGCCTCTGAACGATTTGGAGCTTACTTGCTTTTATGATTTAGTGGGATCATCCTAACCTCCTCACCTTATCCTCTTTAGCCTATAAAAGGAGAGGAGATATCATGGAGAAGCTAGCTTGATTGGGTTGGAAAGTTCTTGAGCCTTTGTGATTAGAAAATTGGCTTGAGATTGTTAGCTTGGTATGTTGGTTTTGAGATTTTCTTTTTCAGGATAGACTGTGAGTAGCTATCAGATCCATGGTCTCATAATCCTTGGAGCAAGAAGTGTGTGGGAAGCAAAGAATTGTTGGAAGGAACATGATAACATCAAGGCATATGGTTGTATCTTTCTTCCACATTCTTTAATACATATATACTTTTCTTTCCTATATGAATTTTATTTGTTCATATTGTATGATTCCTTGATCACGTACATAGTTTCATATCAAATAGACTCTGTTATTCTTGTCTTCATTGGCTTGTGATTATTTGCAAATATTTCTCATAAACCTTGTGACGGAGCTTGGATTGCATTGGCGAAGTCAGATCTTCAATATTTAAAAGGTATGTTCTAGATCCATTTCTCATTTGATAATTGAAATCTAAGGAAAGAGTAGTGTACTGTCTTGTTTTGTTCTAGATCCAGGTGGATCTAGGGAGATTAGTTAATGTCTACATTTACCGATTTATCCGATAACAAAATTGGTGACTCCATTGGGGAATAGATTGTTTTCCTAGTTTGTCTTGCTTTGTTTCTTTGATTTCTTGGTTTCTGTTTTTCGAGTCACTGGGAGATCCATATTGACTCTCTGACTATTAAACTTCACTGGAAAACCTTCTTAATTTTTCTTATTTTTTCCATTTCTTGTTTGATTTCTACACCCTTCTTTGAGGGACATTGTGGTGACTTAGGATTTATTCATCCTACCTGTTTAGACCAGTGTGAAAACTCCACACCCTACCCATATCTGGCCTGCGGTGATCAATGATTTCCGCACTGTGCTAGTCTTCTAGCCTGCGGAGATTGTGAAAAAAAAAGTTTTTTGGTGGTTTTCCCTACCCATATCTATGATATGGTTCTGGGGTGATTTGTTGGGTCTGATTATGGTCTGCTAAAAAAAAATTGAATCTGCTTTCAACCATCTTTGCCTTATTTTTTCTTTGTTTTCTTTTGAAAGATTTGATCTCTTCCTTTGAGTGTCTTTCTTTTACAAAGCATTGTTTTTTCTTTATAATTGTTTGGTGAAATAACTTATTTTTCTTTTATTGAATAATTCGTGTTAAAAGAGAAAATTTGTTTGGGTTTCTTTGTTTTATATATATTTGCTATTTCTTTTAGCTATCTTTGAAACATTTTTAATTTCTTGCTTTGTATTAGATTGGGGGCATCCTTGCGTTTGAAGTAGTGAAATTGCATGATTTTTGGCATTTTTGGTCTTGAATTCTTAAAATTTTTCCCCCTCATGGCTTGGGGGGGGGGGGCATGAATCATGTATTGGTGTACAATAGATTTGTCTCATTTCTTGAAAATCTTGATATTGATGAGTTTAGTAAAATTTTGAGACATTGTACATTTGGGAATGATAAATGTTTTCTCCTTCTCGTAGCATAGCTTTCATCGAAGTGAAAAGATTGCATCTTCATCTCTTTGCATAAATTTTGAGTCGGTCAAAACACCATTTAGTCCACGCCATCTTCCTTTTGAGTAAAAACAACCTTAAAAATAAAGCGCTTATAAAAAATGATTATACATTTTTATATTTTCTGGTAGAAAACCTACATTAAATTAGTTGTAGGGATTTGGAATAGGTGTGAAAGATATCTTTCCAAATATGCAAACAAACATAGAATCTTGCATTAGGGAGCAGTGAAATCCAGTTGCTACATTTTGTCCTGGGAATCCCTTCTCACACAAGGGTCAATCATGAGGTTGCATTGAGACTGGAAAAGTTAATCACCCTGCTTTGTTGGTCTTGGTGTAGATATTGCACGTATTATGGGGGTCACTTGAAGGTATACCCACAATGATGAGTGGAAGACTTTCGAGTTGATTTTGAGCTAGATACCCTACCCTTTGACATGGATCGGACTGTCGACTATTTCCCCAGGCATCACTGTTGTAGTTGGTAACCTTAGTGGCCTATCTATTTAGGTTCGTTACATGAGGTGACTGTGGAGGGGCAAGTCTTCACGGTACCTAGAATCGACGTTAGCCCAACTCACTCGGGCTCCTTGGTGGGTATACCCATGATTATGTGTGGGAGCTTGCACCAAGGTGTAAGTCCGTTAAGTAGGTCATCAATGTAAATTTTCCACCCTCTCTGTCTCAACCCTTTCTTACTTTGATCTCACGATGTTGGATTTCATCACCAACTAGCGAGTTCATTGTGAGAAAGTTTTGTTTGCTTGTTTTCTTACTAGATTTTTAGCGTGTGATGTATGTTTTCCCTAGTGGACTCTAGGTTGGATTTTTGTTTTTAATGGCTTCATTTCCTGGAATGACCAATGAAGGAACCTCTGTTCCAGGGGAACCTTTTGTTCTTCCTTCTTAAAGAAACATTGGTCCTCCTCACATTGCTACTTTGAGCCTTCCAGGTCTCACAATTGGATTACCGGTATGGTTGTTTTCCACTCAGGTAGTCCCAAATGTAGTTACTGCTTCATTTGTAAGAACTCCCCCCCAAGAACATCAACCTCATGTTGATCCTTCACCTTCTTCACCAATAAGATGATCTTCGCCTTCTTCACTTGCAAGGTCTTCTTCCATTTCATCTTCTTCATCGAGTGAAAGCTCTAGAGCTAGTAACTCGGTGGATAAGAAGAAGAAGAAAAGAAAGAATAAGAAGAAGAAAAATAAACAAGGGTCCAAACTTCCAACCACTGCCAGACATGCTGGAAATAAAAAAGTTACTCTTAATCATGCTGGGAGTGTTGATGATGCCAAGATCACCCAAAAAACCCGTAAGCCCAAGTACCCTTGTAGGCTTTGTAAGGGTAGCCATCTTCTTAAGGATTGACCTGGTCTATCCAAGGTTATAGAAGCATGGTCTACACACCCTCGCCAACCCATGTCGTCAGCCTCTAAACAACATGTTGATGACCTCCCATCAACTAGTCAAAATACTGTTGGGAAGAAGAAAAGTCAAGTCAAGTTCCCATGCATGTTATGCAAAGGGATTCATCTAACTCACCTTTTCCCTCATATGGATGAAGCCTCGAGATTCCTGGAAGACATGGCTGTTTCAAAGCCTCAACTTCCCTCGGAGAATGCAACCAAAGTGGTCGATCTGATCTTGTCATCGGTCGATCCTACTCTCCTGCTTGAGAGTAAACCTGATACTGCTCACGTTTTTCTCATTGATACAAAATATACCCTGATGGGGGACATCCCTCCTTCTCCTGTGGAACCCCCTCCAACTAATGAGACCATCCTTTTTAATTGGGGTGTGCTAATTGGACCTCGTCTTCCCTCTCACATTCCTTTCCAGATTACAGTATAGGTTTGTGGACGGGACTTTCCTCAAACGTTGATAGATGAAGGTGTGACCGTTAGTATTTTGTCCTCTCCTGCTTGGAAAGCTTTGGGTTGTCCTCATCTTGCGCTAGTTACGCATAATCTGTTAGCTTTCAACAGAAGAACCAGTCAACCTTTAGGGACCCTTCCTTAGTTTCCCGTAACTTTGGGAGGAAAAAATATCTTTATTGATGTCATGGTAGTCCAAGACCCCTTGGATTTCTCTTTACTCCTTGTGCGGGATTATGTCTATGCCATAAAAGTTATTGTGTCCACTCTTTTTCGTGTGATATGTTTCCCACATGATGGAAGAATTGTGACTATTGATCAACTTTCATTCATCAGTCTTGATTGGATTACCTCCCTTAGTGGTTATTATATGCAGACAGTATTTCCCCCACCACATGTTAATTATGTGGCATTGTCTCACATGACTTCGGATTCTGATGAATTAGATCCGGTAGTTGACATGGTGATTTCTTCGATAGGGTTTTTAGAGCTTGATCTCCTTACCCTCTCGCGACCCTCGACATGTTGTCCTTCCAGAGTGTGTTTCTTCCATCCAGTGAAGATCTCTTGGAAGCCATGACTGAGTTTTGTCCCTTGACATGGTGTCCTTCCGGGGCATTGCCCTCTTGGAAGACATGATCAAGAAGAGATTATTTAAGCATGGTTTTATGATTTCAAGCTCGTTAAAAAATGAAACTAGTTATGAGGATAGTTTTTTACGTCTCTGTAGAAACCTCGTTAAAAAATGAAACAAAGATTACGAGGATAGTTCCCATTTTTGTGTCAAACTCGTTAAAAAATGAAACAGGGGTCTGGGGATTGAACCTGGTTTCCTGAGCATAGTTCTTGTTCCTATGTCAAGCTTGTTAAAAAATGAAACAAATTGTTCCCCCTCTCTATTTGAGTCAAGTCCTTCGTCTAATATTTGAAACTTCATTTCATTATCCTTTGCAGTTGGATGAAATGAAGCTTGGGGGGCATTTGCCTCAACTGCTAGACTTCATGTTGAAGTTGAGCCGCTAGTTTCTTAAGTTGGGGGATAAGTACCAACCATCCCTATGTTATGCGTTACGAATTCCAAGCATAGTTTTCTATGGTTCAAGCTTGTGTAAAAATGAAACCATCTACTTTGATCATAGTTTCCTTTGGTTCAAGCTTCTGAAAAAATGAAGCCATGTCCAAGCATAGTTTTGTTTAGCTTTAAGCTTGTTAAAAAATAAAATCTATCCCAAGCACAGTTTTGTTTTGTTTTAAATCTTGCGTAAAAATGAAAACAATCCCGAGCTTAGTCTTTGTTCTTTCTCATGATAGTAAATACATGAGAATAAGTTACCGAGCTTAGTCTTTGTTCTTTATCGTGCTCGTAAATTAATGAGAATGTAGCTGAGTATACTTTTATCACTTTTCCGGACTCGTAAAGGTTATACGAAAAAGGAACACCCTGAAGTTCTCTTTAAGCTCTTTTCAGACTCTTTAAAAATGAAAATATTGTCGAGCGATCTTGTTATTTTCACGCTCGTTAAAGTATTAGAAATCATGTCTGTTGAGTGGTAATTTATCTCTTTTTCGGTCTCTTCAGACTAACTTACGAAAAAGGAACTGACAGAGTTCTCTTTAAGTTTTTTTTTAGAATATTTAAACATGAAAAACCCCCGAGTTTTATTTCCTTGGACTCATTAAAAAAACATCGAAAGGCCCATATGGGACCGAACCACTCCTTCCTAGGGTTCGTTAAACATACTCCGAGGGACGCATCTAAAGGATGAGATTACATTTCAAGCATATGTTATCCTCCTCAATCTTGTGTAAAAATAAAGAGGTACTCGCCATAAATGGTGGGGGAAAAATTGGGAAAGAAATGTATCTAAACCTATATTCTATGGAAGAGTCACTTTTGAACATGAAACCCTTTCACTCGCCTTGTGTCTAGGTTGGAAAATCTGCTTGTCTCTTGATCATACTCCTTTATAAGATTACAAATTGGTCTATGATCCCTGTTGTTGAATCAGTGTTTCCAAGAAATTTGTTGTTTCGTCAATATGTTCAAAGAGAATTTCAACCCGGAAAGCCTTCTATTGCATCGACCATTTGTGCAGTCCTTAATCCTTCTTTTGCATCAACCATCCTTGAGTCAGTCCTAAAACATTTGTTAATCTGATCTACATCAAATCTTGTTACCTGTTTCATGTCATTGATGGGGGATACATTAAGGCCCTCCTATGACGAGTCTTTTCCTGTCGACTTCAACTCATTATCCAGGAATTAGACTTAGAAACCAATTGGTACCTTAGAAATTGCATGCCTCAATGGCAGGTTTCCTTGATTTCGACAGTGGGTTTTCATTATTGACTCCTGATCGGGAGATTCTGCCGAGTGTTCAACTTCAACTCATTAACTCACATTTGTTGGATTGTACTAGTGTACCTTGGGAGTCATTAACATTAATGGTGATTTCCATTGCACTTGTTAACGATATTCATTAATGACCGATAATCAAGTGGTTTCTACCATGTTCGACTTCAACACATGTATTCACATGGTTAGATTCGTTTTACAAAGAGGTGGAGATGAAGACCCTGAATCTTTTCTAATAGATTCAGGTTTCCTTGGAGTATATTTAGTTTATACTGTTACATAGATCCACATTGTATGTTGGGTGGCTATGTCCAAATTTGAGTTTTTAAACACATAGATCCATAGTGTAATTTTGGCGGCTATGTTAAGATTTGAGTCATAATGGCATGGATCCACAGTGTATGTTTGGTGGCCATGACCTATATTACTTGACATGGATATTTGCATGATGACATTTATACTTTGAGTCATTAGTATTCTGAGTAAGGGAATGCCTACCTCAGGGATGATATATTATTGTACTGTATTTCCTTGTTTATTGATTGGTTTCTGACCAACGTGTTCCTTGTTCCCTACACACACTTGAAAAATTATTTCAGCTATCACTCTGTTCTAACTTCATACTTTGGGGGGCTCCATGTTAAACATTATTTTCATCACCCTTATGACTGTTAATGGTGTAAACCTATTTGTTTCCTTCAGAGGGGTCAATGGCCTGAATTCCCGAAGAATGAAGGGAGAAGAACTTTTACTGAGAGAAGAAGTTGTATTTTCCTCTATAAAAACCCTATTAAAGAGGATTTCTGCAGGCTTCACTATAGCCAGGGTGAGGAAATTCCTGGTTTCCGCAGGCTGCACTATATCCAGGGTGAGGAAATTCCTGGTTTCTGGAGGCTGCACTATAGCTAGGTTGCGGAGTTTCCTCAGCCTGCATTATATCTAGGATGCAAAAATTCCTATACATGGGAAAAACGATCAATCCATCCCCTTCATTGTTTCCACCCGTCGACCCCATTCTCCCCTTGGAGAATGAAACCCAAGTGGTTGATTTGATCTCGTCATCAGTTGATCCTACTCTCCTGCTCAGGAGTAAACCTGATACTGCTCACATTTTTCTCATTGATACAGAATCTACCCTGCTGGGGGACATCCCTCCTTCTCCTGTGGAACCCCCTCCAAGTAATAAGACCATCCTTTTTAATTGGGGTGTGCTAACTGGACCTTGTCTTCCTTCTCACATTCCTTTCCAGATTATAGTACATGTTTGTGGTCGGGATGTTCCTTAAATGCTGATAGATGAAGGTGTGTCCATTAGTATTTTTTCCTCTCCCGCTTGGCAAACTTTGGGTTGTCCTCATGTTGCGCCAGTTACGCATAATCTGTGATCTTTCAATAGAAGAACCAATCAACCTTTAGGGACCCTTCCTTAGTTTCCTGTAACTTTGGGAGGGAAATCTGTCTTTATTGATGTCATGGTAGTCCAAGACCCCTTGGATTTTTCTTTACTCCTTGGGCAGGATTATGTTTATGCCATGAAATCTATTGTGTCCACTCTTTTTCGTGTGATATATTTCCCTCATGATGGAAGAATTATGACTGTTGATCAACTTTCATTCATCGATCCTGATTGGATTACGTCCCTTAGTGGTTCTTATATGCAGATGATATCGCCCCCTCCATATGTTAATTATGTGGCATTGTCCCCCATGACTTCCTCTTCTGATGAATTAGATCCGGTAGTTGACATGGTGATTTCTTCGATAGGTTTTTTAGAGCTTGATCTCCTTACCCCTATCATGAGCCTGGACATGGTGTCCTTCCAGAGTGTGTTTCTTCTGTCCAGTGCAGATCTCTTGGAAACCATGACCGAGCTTTTTCCCTTGACATGGTGTCCTTTCAGAGCTTTCCCTCTTGGAAGCCATGATTAAGAAGAGATTCTTTGAGCATGGTTTTTTGATTTCAAGCTTGTTAAAAAATGAAACCAGTTACAAGGATAGTTTTTTACGTCTCTGTAGAAACCTCCTTAAAAAATGAAACAGATCTTATGAGCATAGTTCCCATTTCTGTGTCAAACTCATTAAAAAATGAAATAGAGGTCTGGGGATTGAACCTCGTTTCCCAAGCATAGTTCTTGTTCTTGTGTCAAGATCGTTAAAAAATGAAACAGATTGTTCCCCCTCTCTGTTTGAGTCAAGCCCTTTGTCTAATATTTGAAACTTCATTTCATTCTCCTTTGTAGTTGGAAGACATGAATCTTGGGGGGAGTTTTCCTCAACCTATGGACTTCATGTTGAAGTTGAGCCATTAGTTTTTTAAGTTGGGGGATAAGTACCAAACATCCCTGTGTTATGTGTTGGGAAGTCCAAGCATAGTTTTCTATGGTTCAATCTTGTGTAAAAATGAAACCACGTACCTCAAGCATAGTTTCCTCTGGTTCAATCTTGTGTAAAAATGAAGCCAGGTCCAAGCATAGTTTTGTTTATCTTTAAGCTTGTTAAAAAATAAAATCTATCCCAAGAACAGTTTTGTTTTGTTTTAAAGATTGCGTAAAAATGAAAACAATCTTGAGATTAGTCTTTTTTCTTTCACATTCTCATAAATACATGAGAATAAGTTATCGAGCTTAGTCTTTGTTCTTTCTCATGCTCGTAAATCAATGAGAATGTAGCCGAGTATACTTTTATCACTTTTTTGGACTTGGAAAGGTTATTTGAAAAATGAACCCCCTGGAGTTCTCTTTAATCTCTTTTCAGACTCTCTAAACATGAAAAGATTGCCGAGTGATCTTGTTCATTTCATGCTTGTTAAAGTATTAGAAAGCACCTTTGTTGAGCGGTAATTTATATCTTTTTAGGTCTCTTCAGACTAACTTACGAAAAATGAACTAAGAGAGTTCTCTTTAAGTGTTTTTCATACTCTTTAAACATGAAAAATGCCTGAGTTTTCTTTCCTTGGACTCATTAAACAAACATCGAAAGGCCCATATGGGACCGAAGCACTCCTTCCTAGGGTTTGTTAAACATACTCTGAGGGGCTCATTCAAAGGATGAGAATACATTTCAAGCATATGTTATCCTCCTCAAGCTTGTGTAAAAATAAAGAGGTACTCACCAGAAATGGTGGGGGAAAAATTGGGAAAGAAATGTATCTAAACCTGTATTCTATGGAAGAGTCACTTTTTAACATGACACCCTTTCACTCGCCTTGTGTCTAGGTTGGGAAATTCACTTGTCTCTTGATCATACTCCTTTATAAGATTACAAATTGGTCTATGATCCCTGTTGTTGAGTCCGTGTTTCCAAGATAGTTGTCGTGTCGTCAATATGTTCAAAGAGAATTTCAACCCGGAAAGCCTTCTATTGCGTCGACCATTTCTGCAGTCCTTAAGCCTTCTTTTGCATGGGCCATCCCTGAGTCAGTCCTGAAACATTTGTTACTCTGATATACATCAAATATTGTATCCCATTTCATGTCATTGATGGAGGATACATTAAGGCCCTCCTATGACAAGTCTTTTCCTGTCCAATTGAGGTCATTATCTAGGAATTAGACTTAGAAACCAATTGGTACCTTGGAACTTGCATGCCTCAGTGGCAGGTTTCCTCGCTTTTGATAGTGGGTTTTCATTATTGACCCCTGATCGGGAGATTCCACTGAGTGTTTGAATTCATCTCACTAACTCACATTCATTAGATTGTACTAGTGTACCTTGGGAGTCATTGACATTAATGGTGATTTCCCTCGCACTTGTTAGCAATATTCATTAATGACCGGTAATCAAGTGGTTTCTACCATGTTCGACTTCAATGCATGTATTCACATGGTTAGATTTGTATTACAGAGAGGTGGAGATGAAGACCCTGAATCTTTTCTAACAGATTCAGGTTGCATTGGAGTATATTCATTTTATACTGTTATAGAGATCCCCAGTGTATGTCTGGTGGCTATGCTGAAATTTGAGTTTTTAAACAAATAGATCCACAGTGTATTTTTGGTGGCTATGTCCAAATTTGAGTCATAATGGCATGGATCCATAGTGTATGTTTGGTGGCCATGACCTATAATAATTGACATGGATCTTTGCATGATGACATTTATGCTTTGAGTCATTAGTATTCTGAGTATGGGAATGCCTACCTCAGTGATGATATATTATTGTACTGTATTTCCTTGTTTGTTGATAGGTTTCCGACTGTCGTGTTCCTTATTCCCTACACACACTCAACAAAGTATTTCAGCTATCACTCTGTTCTAACTTCATACTTTGGGGGGCTCTCTATTACACATTATTTTCATCACCCTTATGACTGTTAATGGTGTAAACCTATTTGTTTCCTTCATAGGGGTCAATGGCCCAAATTCTTGAAGAATGAAGGGAGAAGAACTTTTACTGAGAGAAGAAGTTGTATTTTCCTTTGTAAAAACCCTATTAAAGAGGATTTCCGTAGGCTGCACTATAGGTAGGGTGAGGAAATTCCTGGTTTTCGTAGGCTGCACTATAGCCAGGGTGAGGATATTCCTAGTTTATGCAGGCTTCACTATAGCCAAGGTGAGGAAATGCCCAGTTTCCTCAGGCTACACTATAGCTAGGCTGCAGAGTTTCCGCAGGCTGCACTATAGCTAGGATGCGGAAATTCCTGTACATGGGAAAAATGATCCATCCGTACCCTTCATCGTTTCCACCCATTGACCCCATTATCCCCTTGGAGAATGGAACCCAATTGGTCGATCTGATCTCGTCATCGGTCGATCCTACTCTCCTTCTTGAGAGTAAACCTGATACTGCTCACGTTTTTCTCGTTGATACAGAATTTACCTTGCCGGGTGACATCCCTCCTTCTCCTGTGGAACCCCATCCAAGTAATGAGACCATCCTTTTTATTTGGGGTGTGATAACTAGAACTCATCTTCCCTCTCACATTCCTTTCCAGATTACAGTATAGGTTTGTGGTTGGGACATTCCTCGAATGCTGATAGATGAAGGTGCGTCCATTAGTATTTTTTCCTCTCCTGCTTGGCAAGATTTGGGTTGTCCTTAGCTTGCACCAGTTACACAGAATCTGTTAGATTTCAATAGAAGAACAAATCAACCTTTAGGGACCCTTTCTTAGTTTTCTGTAACTTTGGGAGGGAAAACTATCTTTACTGATGTCATGGTAGTCCAAGACCCCTTGGATTTCTCTTTACTCCTTGGGCGGGATTATGTCTATGCCATGAAAGCTATTGTGTCCACTCTTTTTTGTGTGATATCTTTCTCTCACGATGGAAGAATTGTGACTATTGATCAACTTTCATTCATCGTGCCTGATTGGATTACCTCCCTTAGTGTTTCTTATATGCAGATGGTATCACCCCTGCCACATGTTAATTATGTGTCGTGTTCTCCCATGACTTCGACTTCTGATGAATTATATCCGATAGTTGACATGGTGATTTCTTCGATAGGTTTTTTAGAGCTTGATCTCCTTACCCCTGTCGTGACCCTTGACATGGTGTCCTTCTAGAGCATTTCCCTCTTGGAAGCCATGATCAAGAATATATTCTTTGATCATGGTTTTCTGATTTCAAGCTCTTTAAAAAATGAAACCAGTTACGAGGATAGTTTTTTACGTCTCTGTAGAAATCTCCTTAAAAAATGAAACAGAGCTTACGATCATAGTTCTCGTTTCTGTGTCAAACTCGTTAGAAAATGAAACAGAGGTCTGGGGATTGAACCTGGTTATTTGAGCATAGTTCTTGTTCCTATGTCAAGCTCAATAAAAAATGAAACGATTGTTCCCCCTCTCTGTTTGAGTCAAGGCCTTTGTCTAATATTTGAAACTTCATTTCATTCTCTTTTACAGTTGGATGAAACAAAGATTGGGGGAAAATTGCCTCAACCTATAGAATTCATGCTGAAGTTGAGCTGCTAGTTTCTTAAGTTGGGGTTTAAGTACCAACCATCCCCGTGTTATGCGTTGGGAAGTCCAAGCATAGTTTTTTTATGGTTCAAGCTTGTGTAAAAATGAAACCACCTACCTCAAGCATAGTTTCCTCTGGTTCAAGCTTGTGTAAAAATGAAGCTAGGTCCAAGCATAGTTTTGTTTAGCTTTAAGATTGCTAAAAAATAAAATCTATCCCAAGCACAATTTTTTTTTTCTTTAAAGCTTGTGTAAAAATGAAAAAAATCCCAAGCTTAGTCTTTGTTGTTTCTCATGCTCGTAAATCCATGAGAATAAGTTACCGAGCTTAGTCTTTGTTCTTTCTTGTGCTCATAAATCAATGAGAATGTAGCCGAGTATACTTTTATCACTTCTTCGGACTTGTAAAGGTTATATGAAAAAGGAGCTCCCTAGAGTTCTCTTTAATCTCTTTTCAGACTCTCTAAACATGAAAAAATTGCCAAGCGATCTTGTTCATTTCATGCTCATTAAAGTATTAGAAAGCACATCTTTTGAGCGGTAATTTATATATATTTTTAGGTCTCTTCAGACTAACTTATGAAAATGGAACTGAGAGAGTTCTCTTTAAGTGTTTTTCAGACTCTTTAAACATGAAAAACGCCTGAGTTTTCTTTCCTTGGACTCATTAAACAAACATCGAAAGGCCCATATGGGACTGAACCACTCCTTCCTGGGGTTCGTTAAACATACTCCGAGGGACTCATACGAAGGATGAGATTACATTTCAAGCATATGTTATCCTCCTCAAGCTTGTGTAAAAATAAAGAGTTACTTGCCATAAATGGTGGGGGAAAAATTGGGAAAGAAATGTATCTAAACCTGTATTCTATGGAAGAGTCACTTTTGAACATGACACCCTTTCACTCGCCTTGTGTCTAGGTTGGAAAATATGCTTGTCTCTTGATCATACTCCTTTATAAGATTACAAATTGGTCTGTGATCCCTATTGTTGAGTTGGTGTTTCCAAGACAGTTGTTGTGTCGTCAATATGTTCAAAGAGAATTTCAACCCAGAAACCCTTCTATTGCATCGATCATTTCTGTAGTCCTTAAGTGTTCTTTTGCATTGGTTAGCCCCGAGTCAGTGCTTAAACATTTGTTACTCTGATCTACATCAAATATTGTTACCCGTTTCATGTCATTGATGGGGGATACATTAAGGCCCTCATGTGACAAGTCTTTTCCTGTCGACTTCAACTCATTATCTAGGAATTAGACTTAGAAACCAATTGGTACCTTGGAACTTGCATGCCTCAATGGTAGGTTTCCTCGCTTTTGACAGTGGGTTTTCATTATTGACCCCTGATCAGGAGATTCCGCCGAGTGTTTGACTTCAACTCATTAACTCACATTCGTTGGATTGTACTAGTGTACCTTGGGAGTCGTTGACATTAATGGTGATTTCCCTCTCACTTGTTAACGATATTCATTAATGACCGGTAATCAAGTGGTTTCTACCATGTTCGACTTCGACACATGTATTAACATGGTTAGATTCCTATTACAGAGAGGTTGAGATGAAGACCCTGAATATTTTCTAATAGATTCAGGTTGCATTGGAGTATATTCAGTTTATACTGTTACATAGATCCACATTGAATGTTTCGTGGCTCTATTCAAATTTTAGTTTTTAAACAGATATATCCACAGTGTGTTTTTGGTGTCTATGTTTAGATTTGAGTCATAATTTCATGGATCCACAGTGTATGCTCGGTGTCCATGACCTATATTACTTGACACGGATATTTGCATGAAGGAAGTTATTCTTTGAGTCATTAGTATTCTGAGTATGGGAATGCCTACCTGTTAAGAACCAAACATCAATATAGCATAGAAAAACCTCAGGAAAAGTACTCAACGCCTTGGAAAAGAGATAATTTCAGATAATAAGCCTCTTCGAGGGGGCAACCTC
>SNQJ01S0051132.1:19764-46345 GCA_010110895.2 Picea sitchensis
GTGTTGTCAACCAGTGGAGTCTCCCCGCCATCCTCAAGTTTGACTCCTGATAGGAAAGGAGTCGGAGCAGACTTGCAATCTGTCATGTGAAATCTCTCAAGGAGATCTCGTGCATACTTGACCCGAGACAGTTTCATGCCTGATGCATCCTGACTGATCTCGAGTCCAAGGAAGAAGTGTAGCGAACCCATGTCCGTCATCAGAAACCTGTCATGTAGAATCCTCTTGACTGCAACAATCACTGAAGTTGAGCACCCGATGATCAACAAATCATCGACATACATAACTAAAAGTAGAAGTGAATCAATCATCCTAACCATGTAGACATTCGGGTCTAATTTACAACGTACAAAGTTCTGTGACAACAGGTAGGAATCCATCTTGGCATACCATGCCCTTGGAGCCTGCTTGAGGCCATAAAGTGACTTCTTCAGTCGACATACCAAAGATGAGTCCTGCATAAATCCCTAGGGCTGCTCCATGTAGATCTCCTCAGAGAGATCATTGTGAAGAAATGCATTCTTCATGTCCATCTAATGGACTTCCCATCCCTTGGTTGTCGCAATGGAAAGTGCCAATCGTATGGAATCCATCTTCGCTATTGGAGCGAAGGTCTCATCATAGTCAATACCATGAATCTATTGAAAGCCTTTGGCGACAAGCCTAGCTTTGTATCTACTGATCTGTCCATCTGTTGCGCTCTTGGTCTTGTAGGCCCATCTGCATATGACAAGTTTCTTCCCATAAAGAAGGGGAACCAGATCCCAAGTATGGTTCTCGAGGAGGGAGTTGTACTCCTCCTACATAGAGGATTCCCAAAATGGATTTCCAGCAGCCTCGCCATAATACTATGGATCAGAAGACTGAACCAAGAAAATATGCCTGGAAGGCAATGGTTCAGTGGAAGTGAGTGCAACAGGAGGCTCCTCGAAATCAGATCGATTCCTCCTAGTATCGGTTGGATCACCAACGAGATCCCTTGCATCCTGAAGAGTAGTTTGTGCCCACTTGGGCCTCTGCTATGGCTTTGCAACTGCATCTAGATGCTCTGACTTTCCATTTGACTGTACTGACTTTGAATCTAAATCATTTGAGTCCTCTGAATCAGAACTCTCATTTGAAGAAGAGTCGACATGTGCATGCTCATCATCTCGAACAGGTGGAAGAGTGAAGGTGTTTGCATGCGGCTGCTGAGGTACATGTGAGACACTTTCCTCGAATTGGACACTACGCTCAATGATGAGTCGGTCCGAGGAAAGATCAATAATTTGATATCCCTTCACACCATTGGCATATGAAACAAAAATGCACTCAGTTCTATGTGGATCGAGTGGCTTCCTCTTTTCAGAGGGAATCCGGGCCCATGCACGTGAACCAAAAATGAGAAAGTGGGTCACTTTCGGTTTGAGGCTGCTCCAAGCCTCATAGGGGGTCTTATCCTTGAAAAATGTATAGGGAGATCTATTTTTTATGTATGTTGCACAATTAAGTGCTTCGGCACATAGTCTCTGTGGTAGTGACTTTGCATGCAACATGCAAGATGTCATCTACTTTAGAGTTCTGTTTTTCCACTCAACAACTCTGTTTTGCTACGAAGTGTAGGGAACTGTATGTTGGATCTAAATCCCTGCCTCATGGAAAAGATTATGGATCTCATGATTTACATACTCTTCTCCGTTATCGGTTCGAAGGACTTTGATCTTCTTTCTGGACGCTGTCTCAACCAAGGCTTTGAAATCTTTGAGGTGTTGAAAGACCTTGGATTTTTGCCTGAGAAAGTAGATCCATGTAAAACGTGAGAAATCGTCAACAAAAATGAGAAAATACCTCGCTTTGTTGATCGATGGATGCAGAAAAGGACCCATGAGGGAATTGTGGATCAGATCTAAAGGTGTGGAAGCTCGCTGAGACTTTTCTTTGTCAAATTTCTCTTGAAGGTGTTTTTCGAGAACACATCCCTCACATACTCCCTTGGAGAAATGGATGTATGGTAGACCATCAACTAATTTTTGCTTGCTAAGTTGTTGCAGGTATCTGAAATTCAAATGTCCAAATATTTCGTGCCATATCCTACTACTTTCATCAGCATGAGTAAGCAGTAAAGTAGAATCAGGTTCAATGAATTCAGAAAAAGTATACAATCTAGACTGATGATTTACCTCACCGGTAGCAACCCTGGAGTTGGTTTGCATGTCGTAGATGTCGACGGAATTTGGTGTGAATATGACTTTCTTTCCAGTGTCAGAATTCATCATTTGATACACGGAGAGAAGGTTGACAGAAATCTTGGGAACATGCAGCACATTCTCGTCCTTTGCCGGTGACTTCGACAGAAGAGTTGTCCCCCATCAGAATAGGAGGACCTTTGCATGCATCCAATGAAGAATAGAATGCTTATGAGGTATCCATGTGATGTGATGCTCCTGAATCTACGATCCAAGCATCGGGAGAGGAGTTGATGGCAATCAAGGCATGGCTAGAATTGTCTTTCTTGGAATTTGGATCTTCTGGCTTCTTCTTCTTTGCACCCTCAGGGATGCGATCTCCAAGGTTGTTTTGCTGAAGTATTTGAGACATCATATCTATTTGTTTTTGCATGCATGCGGATTCCAAATGGAATCCTTTGTGGCAGTACGTGCATTTCTCCCCTTTTCTTCCCTTTTCCCCTTTGGATCCAGAGGCATCGGTGAAGGGTTTTGTGTACCCTTCCTTCTTCGGATATGCATGAGATTTTCGTTTATATTTATCTTTAGATTTCTGATATTTTTGGCTGCCATCATGCAAAGTGAGTGCATGCGCCCTTGGGCCTTTGATTGTGCCCATGTTGATGAGGTTGGTTTTCTCTTGTGTCAGGAATTCAATAAAGTCCTCAAGAGAAGGAATCTTCCAGGTGGCTCCAGAGGCGAACCTGACAGTATGGAATGTGGATAGGAATACAGGGAATTCAGGACCAATCTTGGAGAGAATGGTGAGAACCATTTGTTTCTCCTCCACCGATTTATCAACCCCGCAAGCTTTGAGTTGCGACAATAAATCCTTGAATTTTGTAAAGAAATCTTGAATATTGTCAAAGATTTTTGGATCCAATGTGAGCAGCTCCATCTCTAGCATGTGTCCCCTCATCTCATCCTATTTTCCAAAGAGCCTTTCCAAGGTTTTCCAAACTTCATTGGGAGTATTACAGGAAGATATGTGAAAAAGGAGATCGGGAGAAATAAGACTTCAAATTGTTTCGAGTGCCTCATCCATGAGATTTAAGTACTTGGATTTTTCTATGGCTGATGTCGGCTCTATATCTATATTCATGGTTAACCTGTACAACCCTTTGGATCAGAGATGTATGGCTATTTTCTCCTTCCATGCAAAATAGTTGTAAGGTGTAAGAATTAATTCTTTTTGGAATTCCATCTTTCTGTTGTCTTCAATCTTTTGTACTTGCAAAAACTTTTGGTGTAGCTTTTTCTTAGCAGTCTGTCGGCTCTGATACCATGTAAATGTGTTGAATCTGCATAGAATAGATCTAGCTAAACAATAATACACACATTTGCAGAGAGAATTGGATAAAGAAGAAGAAGGAGAGAAAGAATGGAAGAATTATCATTAACCGTTGTGAATAATGAATAGTTTACACATGATATACTATGTATAGCTCAATGAGTTCACACTGGAGGTGAACCAATGCGCCATAGTGGTGGTCTAGAGTGATTTGGACACACACCGGCAGTTACGAAAGTGAAATTCCACCTATTCTAGTCTCTCAGGCAATTACGGGAGTGAACGACCACCTAGTTGAGTTAACTAGTCAAGTAGTCTTCAGTTAACTGACTGAACAGAGAGTAGTAAGGAGTTAACTCAGGGAATCAAGGCTAATGCACCACTCTGGTGATGATACCAAGGCAAGGTCGAATTAGCATGGTGATGATCCCAATGTTGCATGGTGACAAAACCAATGCAGCATCTAAACTCAACTCAACTAGTCAAACTAAAGTGTCAACTGAAAGAGAATAATCTCCCCTAAAATATAGGAGACTAGATAATGACTAATAAACAAGGAAAAACCTTAGGAAAAATAAATCCTAGGTGTGTGTGAAGTAACTCCAACAAAAAGGAGCCAGTTGGAACATGTGGGTGGCCACCGATATCCACCTGGATCATGCCTTGAGTAAATCAATAAGCTAAAGATTTGACAATCAAGCATCTTCTTATAAAATAATTACCCCAAATATACCCTTTCAACTTTTATGAGGAAATAAAAAGATATTCTCCTTTCTGGTTAATAATAACATGTCAAAAATCCTCATTATCAGTTACAACAACCTTTTCTACTAAGATTAGTAAAATTTGAAATGCATGGGATTTAATTTATTTAAAAGAAAATCTTATAACCTAAAAATAATACTAACAAATAAAATTTCAAATCTAACATAGAAAAATCAGTTCATGATTCTAAACAATTTTTTTTTTTCTTAACTTTGAGAGGAAATAAGGCCTAACATGATTTAATGGATTATCAATCTTGATAAAATAGAATCATAAAACTTTATATGAATCAAGTCTTAAATCCAATAAACTTCTTCTTCTTTCCTTTTTATTATTTTTAATAGAAAAGTAAATGCCAATGTCAATTCAAACCGATTATATACAATGAATGGAAAGTGAGAAACTGTCTGCAATTGAATAAAATGTTTCAAGAACCGTCCATTCACAGGAAATTCCAGCAAGTCACCATCCAAATTCTAAAGAGAAAATGAATTGTTTCCTTCAATTGCAGTTATTGTAAGTTGAGATGGTTTCCGGCTGTTTAGAAATCATGCCAAGACAGCTTTAAACCTACTTTAGGTCACAAGTTGGCTCTTGGACCAGAGAGGGCTCTCTCATATGATTTAAGAACACTAGTTTCCCACTGTCACTAAGCAATAGTTCTAACAATTAAGCACAAGATGCCATATTTGAAAGATAAAGAATGGGATAATTAGGCAGGCAAGGTTTGAGATAAAATGACAGGTGACTAGATTAATAAATGGTAATCTTATCATACCAGAGGCCTAATCCATTGAGCATAGTCTCATCCAACAGAGAAGAAAAACTTAATAATGAAAGACGGAAGAAAATGAGAAGACAATTAAATCTCAAACAATATAGAGGGCAAAAACAATCTCTATAAATTTGAGATGAAGAATAAACAATTTGTTGGGCATTGCAAACGATGAATACAACAAATCGAAAAGTGAGTGCACATAAAACATATCAAGGTTATGGATACTTTTATATGAGATAAAAATGAATACTCCACCTCTTTCTCATAAGGCTTGATAATAAAGACACAAGTCCAATCAATACTCATAGTATATATATGGAAGTATGTAACTCTAATGATTCCTTTATAATTTGTAACAGTGGTGGTCGTACCAAATTGTTACACTTCTAACCAAAATATTAACCTTATATCAAAATAAAGAAGAAATAGTTGTGGCAATTTGAGAAGCTTAACACAGAAAATAGAAAGAGAAAACAAAGCTCTATTTAAAATGATAAATGAATCCAATACATTATTCCTTGATGTCTCATAGAATTACAATTGCCCAACAGGCTTCATAAAAAATGCATCCTATTGCTGCCATAAAATTCTTTGCTTGCCACACCTCCTTTCTCTCCCTTTATAGTGCTTTTGAATAAATATTTATATAGAGGGATCACAACATAAATTGTTTTTTAATCATATTTTTTGGATTTTCAAATATGATGAGATCTTCTAATTCTAAAAATGCATCGATTGGATTAGATGATCCATGGATTTCTTCAACTGTTGAGACGAAACCTCCTCATTCTATTCACTGGATGCCCTAAATTAAATCCACGATTATCGTGACATAGTAATCATTGGATCAACCCGATATGCCATCACGATCGTCAATTTCACTTTGATCTATCCCACATTAGTCGGGGAATTCATTTTACAATGCTTTATAAGATAAAGGATTGCATTATGTATTTAAATACAAACTCTTGAACTCCACATGTGTATTGTTACCTTTTAAGTTGTGGGACCCGGGCTTTACTGGATCGACACTACCTTGACGCACATAAAACTTCAATAATGTTAATATTGTTAAGGGTGATTAATTCAAAATTTAGGTTAAAGGTTTAACATATGATAATGGGTTAAATGGGTTTATAGTGATTAATCAACATTATATTTAAAATCACATCAATTAATTTTAAAAATTTATATGTATTGAAATGGGTTATAGAGGGGGAATATTTAATACATGTTAATGATGTAAATTAGACTAATTGGCTAGTACCCTTCAGTGCTAACATAGCTAGCAAGGCGAGAGATTTAGTAGCTTACGTGGACGAAGTTACCAAGATTAGAAGATTTTGACCTTGACCTTTAGCCACTTACCTTTTGGGAGTAATGTTTGCTTACAAACAAGTATAAAGAAACTTACGCCTAACCCTACTTTGTAAGTATAAGTTGAGTAAAATGTTGAATGTCTTAAACCATTTTCTAATAAGCATTTGGTTGGATACAGATTCAGTTATTCAAGATGGCTAGGACTCGGGGAAATCGAGGTCGGGGGGCATCATCACAAGGACCACCAATGCCAACACCGCCACCACCATCGCGTGAGTTCGCTCTCATTTTGCGCTCCTTAGAGGTTATAATGAGACGTTAAAGGGGCACCAGTCCGTGGATGTGAAAGTGGAACCCCCACCATCTGGAGTGGGTAACCCAGAAGCGTCGAGGGACTCAGAGGGAGGACCTCCACTGGGGGGACATCACTAGAAAATTACAGAAAATCAAACTCCCAGAGTTCTCTGGGGGTCGTGCAAGTGAACGTGCAGAGGCATGGTTGGAAGGAATGACGAGATATTTCGCCTTGAGAGACTATGCTTCCACATCAAAGGCGCAAATAGTGATCTTCTAGTTGAGAGACAGTGCCTTAAACTGGTGGAATAATCTGGAGAGACAGTTACACCTTACCCTAGACACCGTCTCATGGGATCTTTTTGAGGGAAATGTTACGGTGGAAATATTTGCTTGCTTACTATGAGGAACAACATGTAGGAGAATTTCATGCCCTAATTCAGGGAAACATAACTGTGGAAGAGTACGAAATCAGGTTCATGGAGTTAGTAAAATATGTCTCATACATGGATATCGATCAATGACAAGCATAACATTTTGTGTACAGGTTAAACCCTAAGATAAGGGCCATGGTGTGAATGTGGAAACCATCGTCAGTATCTGAAGCAGTTGAAAATGTTCGTAAAGTAGAGGAGCATATGAGCTTAAACGGAGATATGAGATCAACCATTCCACAACATGTTGGATTCGTGGGAAAGCCTCCTAGGACCTTCTCCAGGGGGGAAGCTCGTGTATTTCAATAGAAGTGAGTGCAACATCCCACTCATCACCCGTGACACAAGCAAGTCCACGACCTTTTCAGGGAGCAGTTAGTAGGGGCAGGGGTGCCAGGGGAAGGAACTCATTTTAGAGACCTTCACAGGGAAGTCTGTAGGTTCCATATCGTGTTACTTGTTGGGGGTGTGGAGGACCCCCATTACCAGCGTGACTATCTAGAGTCACAATCAAGGTTTGTGCATTGAGAAGGAAAGGACCTGATGGGAAGAGTGAGTAGTAGCCACCAGATTTATGCAGCAATTAATAACCGCCAGAAAAAACATCAATCCACTGTGGTGGAGTCGGCAAGTACGCTAAATCATGTTAATGTTAAAATTTTATTTGATTATGGTGCTACATATTATTTTATTTCACCTTGTGCATTAGAAAAGTGTGGGTTGAAAGCGTACGAACACGATGACTTTAAACAAGTCAAAATGGCTTTGAGGGAGAAACAAGTGGTAGGACCTAGCATTGATAATTGTCTTGCAGACCTGGGAGTGTGTACTACTAGGTTAAAGGTGTATGTCACTACCCTAGGGATGTATGATCTAATCATTGGGATGGATTGGTTAGAATCCCATCGATCTTATGGTAGATTTTTTTGCGAATAGGGTGTTTTGCATAGTTGATCAAGGAAGCCCAATAGATATCCATGGTATATGGAGGAAGGTGCCTCTATGCTTTATCTCAACAATGAAGGTTAAATGTTGCATGAGGCAAGGTTGTCAATTATTTGTAGTGGAAGGGAAGGGACCCTCTATAGATAAATATCCAATTTTGTTGGAATTTAAGGATGTTTTTCCAAAAGAGTTGCAAGAGTTGTCTCTTGAGAGGGATCTTGATTTTACCATTGAGCTAAAACCTGGTGCGAACCAATTTCCAAGACACCGTATACGATGACGGCTCTAGAAATTTGTGAGTTGCATATGCAGTTGAAGGAACTACTTGACCTAGGGTTAATAAGGCCCAGTGTCTCACCTTGAGGTGCACCAGTGATATTTTTCAAGAAGGACGGTTCCTTACGATTTTGTATAGATTACAGAGACTTGAACCATGCTACGGTGAAGAATACATACCCAATACCACAGATAGATGATCTCTTTGATTAGATGAAAGGAGTTGCGATTTTCTCCAAAATTGATCTGCGATCAAGGTATCACCAGTTAAAAATTAAGGAAGACAATATTCCTAAGGCTATCTTTCAGACTCGGTTTGGGCATTATAAGTTCATTGTAGTGCCTTTTGGTCTAACCAATGCACCAACAATATTCATGAGCCTCATGAATGGTGTATTCCGAAGGTACTTAGACCGTTTTGTGCAGGTCTATCTTGATGATATCCTCATCTATTCCAAGAACGAGAGAAAACATGAGGAACACTTGTGAGTGGTGTTGTCATGCTTTAGAGAGAACGAGTAGTATAGAAAGTTGTCAAAGTGCTCATTGTTCCAGAAAGAGATTCACTAATTAAGTCATATCATTTACGGTGAAGGAATTTGTGTGGACTCTGAAAAGGTGAAGGCCATTATGGATTGGCCAGTGCTGAAAAATGCTCATGGGGCTAGTTGGTTATTATTGAAGGTTTGTGGAAGGGTTGATCCAAGATCTTTTCATTGATGTGACTTGTTAAAGAATTGTATTAAATTAGCATAAACTGAAATGCATTATAAAGAAGGAAAACTCAATGATAAAGATACATAAGCATCAAATATGAACACAAAAAACTTGATAACGGAGTTCGTCCCTTGTGGATTACGTCTTCGGGTCCTTCTCTCAAATGGGTAGGCCTTTTTATTAACTCAACAAAATAATTTGGCAAAATACATAAGTATACCTCATTATGAAGTTAAGTTGTAGAATTTTTGCTCAGATCAGAAAACAAACAACACCACTGAATTCATGGCGTCAAATTACCCAAAAATGACTGTCTCCACTCCTCGATCTGAGTCTAGCACTTTCAGGCCCATGAGAAATTTTGTCTCGATTTTCATGCCTACAACCTGCTATTAATTCATTAAAAAATTGCCTCGAAAGTCATGCTCAGGCGTACCATTGCGCGCCCTACCTCTTCACCCGTGCTTTGGTGAAAACCACTTTTTAAATTAAATGTCGGACGATGTTTACAAAGTCATCGTTTGGCCTATTGGTTGGGCGAATGTATTAAAGGCGAGTTGTTGGGGGAGGTCCTTGGGTCAAACCCGCGAGCCTCCCCTTTTTAGTGTATTGTTGAAACCAACTCGAATCGGGGTTAACTTTGGCGGACCGCTGCTAAACCTTTGGAAAATCGGTGCTTAACCTCTTGGCAGAAAGGTTGTTTACATTTGGTGAGTTTGTTTGGTCGGATATGTTGGGATATGCCATCAAGTCTGGTGGAACCGCCGCCAGATTTGGCGGCAGTGGATATATATATATATATATATATATGGTTGTTGGCTCTCATTGGGAATTTGTCGTTTCCACATGGTGGCCACTCATTGGTCCACATCACCAATCTGCACAGTGACTACCACGTCATCTTTCCCTGGTCAGTTGTATGGACTGTCATGTGGCACTTTTCCATTGGTCCACGGATCGAACGGGAAAGGCCAAAACCGAGTGACACGTGGCAGCCTCTGGTGTTGCCACATCATCATGTTGGTCATGTTGATGGCATCATGACACATGTATCCCTCTATGTGTGCCACGTACCCTATACAGATGCTGACATCATCTGCACTAATGTTGACGTCAGTGGTACGAATGTCGACTCATCTCTGTTGACTAGGCTAGGTTGACCAAAACTTTGACCGCAAATATCTTTTGATCTATAACTCCGTTTGACGAGCCATTTACATTGTTGGAATGCTTGCGACATGCTCTTTGTGATGATACCAATTTTAGTGAGTTTTGAAGACTTTGAATTTTTTTCCCTTTCTCTATTTGATGAGGCCATTCTGAGCTTCCTGAGGTGCTTCTACGAATTCTGAGTTATCCTTAGGCTTCTCTGGATCCTTTTTGGATCAAGGGTTCTCAAAGATAGTGAAACCCATCACCACCTTGCAGTGTAAGGGGGTCAAATATGAATGGACAGAGAAATGTGGTATTGCATTCATCGAGCTCAAGAGGTTACTAACTAGTGCGCCAATTCTACAAGTGTTGAATATTGAAAAAGATTTCATAGTCTGCACGGATACCTCGAAGGAAGGATTGAGGGTCGTTCCAATGCATGATGGAGGAGTGATAATGTATGCGTCAAGAAAGTTGAAACAACATGAGGAGTTATATGCTACTCATGATTTAGAGTTGGCAGTTGTAATGTTAGCTTTGAAGCTTTGGAGGCATTACCTAGTGGGACAAAGCTTTGAACTCAAAACAGACCATGAAAGCTTAAAGCATCTCTTCACTCAAAGGGATCTCAATGCCAAGCAGAGGCGATGGAGTGAGTTTATGAGTGAGTACAATTTTGGAATTTCATACATCGTGGTCGCGGATTCCTTGAGTAGAAGAACATGTATCTTCTCTTTGGTGCCCTAAGGTAAATTTGAGGGAGCAAGTGTTGGGGAAACTCAAAGATAGTTGGTATTCAAAGGTTACTTCAGTCCTCCAAAGTGGAAGACAGTTAGAGTCAAAGTTTGAAGAATTTAGCCTCGAGCCAGATGGATTGTGTTGAGATACCAAGGAAGGATGTACATCCCCGAGGATGGGGATATTCGAAGCATCATACTCAAGGAAGCCCATAAAGCACTTTATTGTGCGCATCCAGGTGTAAAGAAAATGTATGCAGACATGAGGAAGTTTTTCTTCTGGACAGGCATGAAGCGTGATGCAATCCATTTTTTCGCCAAGTATCTTGAGTGTCAGCAAGTGAAAGTCGATCATCACCACCCAACATGTTACCTACAACCACATGATGTCCCTATGTCCAAGTGGGAAGACATATTTATGGATTTCGTTGTGGGATTGCCACTCACATCACTAAGGCACAATGCCATTCTTGTTATAGTTGATAAGTTGACCAAGAGTGCTCATTTTATTCCAGTGAGAGACACTTATGATGTCACTGATGTGGCACATGTTTTTATAAGTGAGGTCATCTGTCTGCATGGGTTACCCAAGAAAATCATTTCAGATAGTGACTCTTGATTCACATCATGGTTTTGGACAAGTTTGCAGTCAACATTGGGGACTCGATTGAACTTGAGCACAACATATCACCCTGAAATAGATGGGAAAATAGAAAGATTAAATCAGGTTATGGAAGACATGCTTAGTATGTATGCTATAGATAATCAAACCCATCGAGAGAAGTACTTACCTTTAGTACAGTTTGCCTACAATAATACCGTTCATAGCTCAATTGGAATGTCACCCTATGAAGCTCTGTATGGAAGACCATGCAGAACACCGTTGAGTTGGGAAAGGTTAAAAGACCAAGTGACAGTAGGGCCTAAATTGATTCAAGAGATGGAGGAACAGGTGGTTCAGATTAGACAACGGCTAAAGAAGACACATGATAGACAGAAAAGTTATGTTATGCACACAGGACTGACCGAAGTTATAAAGTGGAAGATTAGGTTTTCATTCATATCAAGCCTAATAAGAGTACCATTTGGTTTGGGAAGGGGACAAAGTTGTCGCCTCGATTTATAGGACCATTCAAAATCCAAAAGAGAATTGGACATGTTGTCTATCGTCTCGTACTGTCATCCCACTTGCATGTTCTATCTAGAGTTGGGTCAATATAGTTGACGCTCCATGATAGTCTAGTAGAGAAAGGATAGGAATGGATGATGGAAGTAGGTTAAGGAGGCATGATGATTAGACGTAGTTGAGAGTGTGTGGAGTTTTAATCTTATAGCAAAACTGCATGATTTTCTCTTGATTTAAAAAAAAAAAATAAAAAAAAAATTACTTAACTAAATTACAATTATCTAGATAAATGTTGTTTTGTACTATATTATTATAATTAAAGGATTATGCCAATATTGCAAACAGTTGATTTATTCTTATGAATATAATTGCATTAAATATGTTAATTATTGTCAATATTACACACGCGAGATGTCTTGCGCATGTACAGTGATATGTATGAGTGTTTTAAATTAATGATGTTGGTTATTTGATCTCAATGTATGAATCATGTATTATTACCCTTGTATTGTAAATTACTATAACTTCGAAACAAAGCTTCTTGAAAGGTCAAGGGTGAGTTTATGTAACAACCCAATTAAATTAATTAATGATCATAATTAATTAAGGTAAATTAAATCATTAATGTGCTAAAAGCAAATTTAATTAATCATCAATCTATCTAAATAAATTAATTATTGAAATAATTAGATTTTATCATTTTATTTATTTTTTATTTGAACTAAGTAATGTAACAAAAATAAAAGGGGTGGAGATTATTTTATTGTATTAAAAGTAGGTAAAGAATTAATGACAAAATATAAGGTAGATGGGAAATGAGAGGAGGATGAGAAAGAGGGGGTTGGACTTGGAGAAGGGGGAGAGGATTTTATTGTGATGGGAGAAGGAGAAACGAGGAAGAGGAGGAAAAAATGATGCAAAATTTATGTGGGTTTTTACTAGTGGAGTAGACTTGTTGGGATTTTGAACGAGGGACATGAAATCTGATTTTCTAAAACTAGGGATCCAGAGAGGCTTTGTTCCTAGCTGGCTCGGAGGATTCAATTTCAGACCAGTTATCAAGACAAGTGATCAACTGACAAAGAAATGGACAAATTGAAAAGAGAAAACTTCTCTTCAACACGTATTTCAATGATTTTACTGGTATTTCACTGATTTTACTTATTGTTGTTTATATGTAAATAAAAAATAAAAATCCATACCTGTAAGCTAGATTTCATTGTTTATATATTAGAACGGAACCAAAAATGTGATATTAGATTTACTTGATGAATATACAAACATAATTTAAATATCCTGATATAAGGGAGGAGGCTTTACATATATCTCTCAACAACAACTAGGATTTTTAAAAGAAAAGAAGATCCATGATGTTATTGGTACAGTTTAAGATACTCTTCAAACTATCAAAACCAAAAAACCTCCCACCTATACCATCAAAATAGATCTTTATGAAGCATGACTTTGACAGAGTAAAAGGACTTTACATTCATCTATCCAAATCCACCATCTAGGCTTCCACCCTCATTAGATCAAGGAATGGATCGAGGGATGTTATTCTTCAATAGATCTCGATGTCCTTATTAATGGGTATGCTTTAGCCTTCGATTTATTACCAAGGAAAAGGCCATTGGAAACCTCAAGGACATCTTGATTGTAAAGGACCTCTCCATGACATCCTCTTTGAATGTGATATACTTTTAATAGCATATTATAAATATTCTATATTTTTTACTTTTACAAACTATCATCAGAATAGGATAATGTAATCATTAATGAAATCACAATGTGTTTAAATTATGTTTTTGAATACATAAATCAATTCAGCACCCAAAAAAAAACCCAAAACATGTAATCTAACCCACTAAAATCTGCAATTTCAATTATCTTCTAAACTTGTGACCAGATTTTAGACAAAGCTCATTAAAAACACATACCCCCAAAAAAATACATTTAGACTACACCCTTCTTCTTAATATGGGTGTAGGTTTAGTTAAGATTCTTAATGAGTATGGGTGGAAGTTTAGTTGAGAAGACTAGAATTATGGATGGTATTATAAAACTATTCTGCTCAGCCACTGGAATGATAATTATCTTGCAGAAATTCATTATCAAATTTCAACACATTCCCTCGACAACGAAGTTCCCTATTCTCCTTTTCCTCTCATTCACTGAGCACCTATTTGTTGAGTCTCATTTCAAATATTTGAGTTACACCTATTTGTTGAGTCTCATTTCAAATATTTGAGTCACTGCATGACGATAAACAATTGCACAAGGATGCAATCAATGCCAAGATCTCATTGTGGTGTCACAGATGGTTATCCTTAAAGGCGTTAGTTTGGCCCATTAACTCCACCAGCTGTCATCAAAATTGTTGGATATTTTTCTCATTCCATGCCAGCATGTACTTGGTTCAAATATATAGTATAGCAACCTTGATACTTGGTGAAAATATATAGTATATTATCCTACCTTAGTATATTGTATATTTATGCGAAAGACGTACACCTATTGGAAATGAGCACAGTTAATGATCTTTTAACCATAAATTCCAATCGTATGGTTATCAATTCAAGATGCTGGCATATTCTTGGTCATCCTTCAAAATCAATGAATGAGATCTCATGGTCATAACTTTCTAGCATTTTTGAATGCATCAGTTAACTTGTTTACTTTTTGGGAGAATTGGGGAAAATGGAGGAACCAGAGCCGAGGCGATTTTTTGAATTTCCTTGGAGGGAGCTTCAGAAACACTGAGTTTGAACCAGTTCAGATAGGAATCGATAGGATGACTATCCTTCTACCAAACTTTCTCTAGTTTCTATAGTCTTTCGATTTGTTTTTACTTTGTTTAGTGGTTTTCATTCCTTCCAATTACTTTTTTTGGAAATTGTAAGGATCTTATTATCCCGGTTATCGCCTACAAAGCTCGGGCTCGCCTTTAATGTACTGCATTTACTTTCTAATCCGTTTTTTAATTGCTCCTTGAAGTTTTGTCTTGTTGTGGTTTACAACGTCCTTTGTTTCCATCTTTGGAAACTGGTCCACTTGATGGGTTTTTGAAGGTGCCGTCTAGGTGTCAGATTATCCACAGCGTTTTTTCTACCTTCATCGTTACTTCCTTAACTTTGTGTCAGTCTCCATAATTGGGCCCTTTGAGGTGATTGGTGGGAAGAGTGCAGCTCTAAAGGCGACCAACTACCGCAAGAGCAGTGGTCCTTTAACTCTATCGTCGTCATTAGCTGATTTTAATTTGTCGTATAAACCGGTCGTCCTCCCGGATGCTTCCCATTTTCTCCCCAGGCCTTTGTGCTCCCCATCCGCTGCTTTTGTTTCACCTAACCTGAACACTATTCCTGCAGAGAAGTTAACTTCCCAGTTTCACAAGATTCGCAACTTCTTCTCTCAGGATACAGTCAAGGTGACACCAAAACCAACTGGGAGGAAACGAAGGCTCTGGAAACCCAACAAGGTGCCGAAGAAACTTGTTTTTGGATCGGATATAGGTTTAAAAGAAACATATCATATGGCCCTTTGTGCTCTGGTAGGCCGAGTCTCCTACCATTACCTACCACAAGAACCCATCCAGGATTGGATGGAGAAGAACTGACAACCTATTTTAGGTTACTCGTCGATTGTTTTTTACCTGGAAAAAGGAGGTTAGGTTTCTTGTGTCAGTCGCCCAAGGACACGGTGATTTTATTGGCCTCCCAGTGGATTTTTGGGGCTAGCAGTATTATGCTAAAACGGTGGTGGGTCTCGTTTGATCCGCACAATGAGTATTTCTCTAAGAGACACCTATGGGTTCTATTACCAGGGATTCCTCTCCATTTCTAGAATGAAGATGCTCTTAGAGCTATTGGAGATACTCTGGGTACTTTTATCTTTGTTGATATTTTAGTTCTCGAAGCAGCAGATAGGAAGACGGGTAAAGTTTTGGTGGAGGTAGATATCCATGGCGGCTTACCAGAAACTTTGGATATTGTTTGGCGCGACATGAGGAAAAAGTAGCACTTAGATTACTTGGGGATTCCTTTTAGGTGCAATTGGTGTCACTGTACAGGCCATTTGCACAGAGATTGTAAAGGCATGGAGACAGTGGAGGAGTCTGATGAAGAAATTGATAACTGGGAAGTGTCGGACTGCTCGCTGGTTGTGGAACTATTTGGTATTGGAGATCCTAGCTTTCGGACTGAATCAAGTCTCCAGGTTGTAGCACTGGAGAAGCTCTTGGGTAAGTTAAAAATTGTATGCTCGTCTTTGTATGAATCCTTAACCCTGTAGGAAAGGGATACTTTGGATTCGTCTCCAGGGTTAGATTTTTTGTCTAGCTGTAAAGTTACATCTTCGGTAGTTAATAATGTTGTCGTTGAAAATTTTTGTAAGAAGTCTTCTATTGTAGACTTGGGACCAGAGATACTTTTGGGAAAAGAAACTGAAGATGTGTTTATCGTTGGTAGTAGCTCCCCTACTTTAGGCCTGGCTTCAGAAGACCCTTCCTTGGTTCCTGAGTACCAACCGTCTCAGTCTGGTTCCTCGTCGCCTATACTGTCTTCTTTTGAAGTTAACCTCCAAGGTTGCAGGGAATCGAAAGTTGATGATGAAGCTCTTTTAGCAGTTTTTGATAATCTTCTTCCAAATGGTCAGGACAAAGTTTCCTCCATTCTCCTACCTGTCTATCTTGGGAAAACGATTGTTAATGAGCCTTTGGGTGGGGAACAAGCCTCCTCCTACAAACCCCTCCCTGTAGGCAAAGAAAAGGAATATGCCTAGTTGTGTGGATTAGGCATAGAGATCTCCCCCATAAAAACTAGAAGCTCTCGAAAAAAGTTGAGCGAGGGAACAATTAATTCTAAAGTTAAGGAATTCACCACTTTTGATAGTGGGGCACTTAGAGCGTTGAAGGCTCTAGCAAGGGCAAAATAATGATTTTACTATCTTTGAATATCAGAGGGATAGGGGGCTCCCTTAAAGTCGTCGTGTTTCACAGGGTTCTAAATTGTGTTCCCCAGATATCATTTTTTTACAGGAGACTCTTGTGGAGGAACAAAACGCAAGAGGATTTTTACAGATTTTTCAACTGCCATGGGTTTCATGCGCTATTAGTTCACTAGGAACCTCTAGGGGTTTACTAGTGTACTAGGATCTTTATTCTTACTCTCTTATTCCTTCCCTGACTTGCAGGGGTATCTTACTGACTGGCAAAATTTTAACTACCCAATGCTCTATTTCATTACTCAATGTATATGAACCTTGCACGGAAAAAAGAGCTTTCTGGGATGTTCTAGCGTGTAGTGGTCTTTTTGTTGGCAATCTAATACTAGCTAATGATCTAAATATAACTCTCTCCTATGAGGAAGCATGGGGTAGTACTAATTTCTCGGGTTCTTTGGCAGATCATCTCAAAGCGCTTTTCCAGTCAAAGAAATTGGTGGATATTCGACCAGATAGGTTGGTGCCTACATGGAGAAATGGACGACAGGGGACCCAGGCTATTGCAAAAAGATTGGACAAATGCTTATTATCAGAAAAATTATTAATCTCAAAAGATTCTTATCGGTCATGGGTGGAATATCCATTTATTTCGGATCATGCCCCAATCATTTTTTAGATGGATTTGGTGCATGTCAACAAGAATTATCCATTTAAACTAAATCCATATTGGTTAATGGATGTTGATTATAAGTCTTTAGTTAATTTGGTCTGGAAGGATAATAAATACTTATATGAAGAGGGTTTTCAGCGCAAATTGGTCTGGAAATTAAAAGACCTAAAACAACAGACAAAGTTGTGGTCAAAAAAGAGAGATGAACTCTTAGTGAAACAAATGGAATCCCTGGAAGCATAGATCAAAGAGACGTTTTTAAACATTGGAGGATAACAAAACTTTTGAAAAAGAATTATCACTGGGGAATCTTGAAAAGGAAAGAAATAAAATTCTAATTTACAATGAGGAAAAATGGTATCAAAGGAGCAGAGCGATATGGATCAAAAGCGGCGACTCAAACACAAAATTTTTCCATCTTTTCGCAAATCAGAGGTGCATCCACAAACATATCTGGGAATTAGTTGATGAAGATGGTGAGCTATGTAAAGGTCATGCAGATTTAAAGAATGCAACGACTCGGTGTTTTAAATTTTTTTACAAAGCTCGTACAAACTCCTTTACTATGGAGAAAATTGAAGTAACAAATCTCTTCCAAAGAATGGTTTAGGTTGAGGATTTAAATTTATTACTGAAGCCAGTTTCGGCTGATGAAATAAAAAAGGTCCTCGATCTTTTTAAAAGGGACAAGAGTCTGGGCCCAGATGGCTGGACAGTGGAAGAATTCTTCTTTTTTTTTATTTGGTAAGCAAAGATCTGGTTCAGATGGTGGAGGAATCAAGGAAATATGGGAATATTCCAGGATGCTTAAATTCTACCTTCTTGGCTCTGATACCTAAAGAGAATAGTATGACCACTTTCGAGGATTATAGGTTGATATCTCTTTGCAATCTTTGTTATAAATTGATATCCAAAGTCATTTCACATAGGGTTAAACCCATTCTGTCCCCTATGCTTTTAGAAGAACAGTTAGGTTTCTTGGAAGGTCGAAGAATACAGGATGCCATAGCTACAGTGTTTGAATGCTTGCATAGCATATCAAAAAAGAAAAAAAGCAAGTCATTGATCCTAAAATTGGATTTACGCAAGGCTTATTATTGTGTGGATTGGGATTTTCTTCATATGGTTCTCATACAAGTTGGTTTTGATACTCAAGTAACTAGATGGATTATAAGTTGTGTTACTTCACAGACTTTTTTGAAAGTGGGAGGGGCTTAAGACAGGGATGTCCTTTGTCTCCACTACTTTTCATCGTGGTGATGGAGGCCATCAGCCTCTTATTGAAAAAGAGCAAAGCAGAGAGTAAGTTGTTGAGTGTTAAAAGTTTCTAGTTTGATAAAACATTCTACATCTTTTTTTTGTAGATGATGTACTAATTCTGTCAAACACTGATTTCACTGAATGGAGGGAGATATATGATCTTATTCTACTGTTTTGTAAAGCATCTGGTTTGCAAGTTAACTCATCGAAAACAACAGTGCACTATGAAGGAATGACAGATTCAGAGCTAGAACCATTAAGATCTCTGCTTCCATATACTTTCTCGACCTTACATTTAGGCTTCAAATATCTGGGCTTTCATTTGAAAACAGTACCTCAGAGGGTGGCGGATTGGTCTTGGCTTTTAACTAAAATTGAAAAAAAAATAGGTAACTGGTGCTATAATTGGCTTTCGTTATAATTGGCTTTCGTTGGGTGGCAAGTTTATATTGCAAGTCGGTTCTGGAGAGTTAATCCATTGATTGGATGGCAGTAGAAATAATTCCAAAATTTATTATTACTCGGATCTGTAAAATGTGCTTTTAGTTCTTGTGGAATGGAAATACTACTACAAGTCATATCCATTTATGCAGTTGGGAGATTTTATGCAAACTAAAATCAAGTGGTGGTTAGGGCCTCAAAAATTTAACACATTTCAATACTACGTTGTTGGTAAATACTCTTTGGCACACGCTCTTTCGCAAAGATATTTGGCACAACATGGTAATGGATAAATACATAAGACACTCTAATGTGATTAAATGGTTCAGGACGATAAGTTTCAAGCACAGTACAGCGTCAAGGATCTGGAGACACTTATTAAAGTCTGTACATCTGCTAACTCATTGCCATAGTTGGTTGTCGGGTTCGGGGAAACAAATCTATATTGGCAAAGACTATATCCTTGGAATGCGTGAAAAATCTTTGTTGTCTCAAGATCTTTGTGATCATCTAAATAGGAAGGAGATCAAGTTGCTAGCTAACGCAAAAAGCCCACAAGAAATTAGTGATCACACAGGGAATTGGCTATGTAGTATTTCTTTGGGTCTAAATGGTATCCTCGCAGAGGAATGGAACAGCTATACAAAGGGGCTCTCAGCAGCTGGTGTGATTCTTGGTGAATCAAATGATAAACTTTTATGGACGGAAGGAGATGCTTCAGGTAAAACTTCAGTTAAAAATATCTATCTAGCTTTAGTTTCTACTCTAAATTTTCAACCCTTGCTGACTTGGATTCAGAAAATCTAGAATTGGGATATCCAATTAAAGATAAAACTATTCACTTGGTTGGCCATCTTCCGAAAGATCTTACCCTGGGATGGACTTCAAAAAAGAGGGTGGGAAGGGCCTAGTTTATGTATTTTATGACTTGGATTCAAAAAATCTAGAATTGGGATATCCAATTAAAAATAAAACTATTCACTTGGTTGGCCATCTTCCGAAAGATCTTATCCTGGGATGGACTTCAAAAAAGAGGGTGGGAAGGGCCCAGTTTATGTATTTTATGTGAAAAGAACTCGAAGATTTAGAACATTTGTTCATTGATTGTAGTTTTACAAAACATATATAGACAGTATTAAAGCACTTAAAAAGAACTTAAAAATAACTTGGGCAAGACAAAATATTGTTGATTGTTATTCCCAATGGATAAATGACAAGTCAGTAATATCAGAATTAGCAGCCTTAACTTGTTGGTGTCTTTGGCTCGAAAGAAATAAGTGTATCTTTGAAAATGCAACTCCCTGTCCATTCAGTTTTATATTAGATCTTGGGTCTGTACAAACCACATAATCCTTCCTTACCTCAATTCTCTATAAATGAATGTTTTATCCAATATGAAGAGGGCTCCTCCATTGTTTTTTTCAACAAAGCAACAAGAAGTTATCTGTACAAACCACATAATCCTTCCTTACCTCAATTCTCTATAAATGAATGTTTTATCCAATATGAAGAGGGCTCCTCCATTGTTTTTTTCAACAAAGCAACAAGAAGTTATCAATAAGTGGAGGGGAGGAGTAATTAAATCTATTGATAAACTTGTTTATAGGTGGCATTTAAATTGTGGTGGAGGAACAAATTCAAAGGCAGAATTATTGGTATCTAGGCTACCATCACTTGAGCCAACCATCTTGCTCTTCATACGCTACAGGACTTTGGAGACTCAAAAGTGATCATAGAGTGGCTTAATGATAGGGATAAATTGGATATCTGCTGCTCCATTGAAGGCTGGAAGAAACCCACCAAAGATTTATGCAACAATTTCCAAGTGCTTAGTTTCCACCATGCTCCATTGAAGGCTGGAAGAAACCCACCAAAGATTTATGCAACAATTTCCAAGTTCTTAGTTTCCACCATATTTACAGGGACTTCAACAAAAAAGACTTACTGAATTTCCTCGCTATGATAGGACTCTCTGTTATTTTGTATATTTTGATAAGTTTTATGATAATTAGTTTTTCTCTCCAGTTCAGCGACTTATTTTGTGTTTTTAAAGCTATTTTGATTATAGCATCTCGATGTAACTATTTTAGGAAAATAGTTCTGTTTTTTGTCATTTGATGAAAACAAGATATCTATGAAGAATTTCAAGGTGTCAAAAACATTTATGGAATTGGATTTGGAATACAAGGTCTCTGCTTAGAGAGCTATGGAAAACAAGCTTCTTGCCTAGAGGCTAAGGCAACTGCAGAAAAAACATGTCACCTATGCTCAAAGCAATATGAAACATAAACCACATTCAGGCAATGCTACTTCTCGCATGTTTACGATCCACATAGAGAAGTAGGATCGTTCATTAAAAACAAATCGCATGTTTAGAGGAATGAGAGGGATTATTTTAAGAAGTGCTGATGGATTGGTATCAGGAATATAAGAATAGTGACATTACCCCTAGCAAAAACATTCTTCTATATTTGGTCAATTTGGATTCAGAGAACTGACGGATTCATCAAGGAAAGAAAGCACTAACAGTACTTTGAAAACTATCAGATTATGAAAATCAAACTAAAAACAGTTGTGCGGATCAAGCAAAACATAGTGCCTCCTTTAATAGAGGAAAAATCTAAAATAAATGGTTTTATTTGACAGAGATCAGCTAGAAATTCAGACAACATAAGTGAAGGAGGGGTGACACATATCTCAGGAGACCACAAAATCCTTCTTCAGCCAGGCATGAGCATCAGCACCGATAACAAAGCAAAGGATCAAGCGGTTATCAGTGTAATGTTTTTTGCTCAGGATCCAGGAATAAAGCATTATAAATCTTCAGAGATTCACAATTGGTATATACTTAGCTTTCAAATAGAGATAGGTTAAGGAAACTACACTTAAAAAGCTTTGATTACCAAAGCCATTAAAGCTTTGATTACCGAAGCCACGAGGAATTGGAAGCAATCTAAAGCATTAGCCTCCCAACACACCTTAAGAGAAAACAATACCTAAAATTACATAACCTATAAAGAAAAGAAAGGAGAATTAAAACAAATTAGAGAACCGAAAAAGCTGAAAATGCAAATTAGAGAACAAAAAAAGGCTAAAAATTACAGTGACCGCATATAGGGAGAATTAGATACACAGAATAAATCTTGAAGATGGAAGCGAAAGAGATAAAAAGGCAAAAGGAAAAACAAAGTGAAGAACATGTATGTGGAGTTTCCCGGGCCAAGGGCACAGAGGAGAAAGCCATTGGCCAGAATAGCCACAAGAGATTTCGTTGTAGCACCCAAGCCATTGCATCAGTAGACATGTTAAAGTCCATGATATTGGTAAAAGGGCGCATAATAAAAGTACCAGCCAAAGCTAATGCTCAGACAGCCAAGGGTTGTTTCTTCAACTCTCTTTGGATCAGAAACTCTAGTCCATATAATACTTCATCACTGCATTAGCTTCAGCCTACTCCGCGCAACATAAAGAAAGATCACGCAGAATTCAAACAAAGAGAAAGCACACAAAAGAAAAGGCACAAATTTAATTTTAACTGATGGGAAACCACAAAGAACAGAGTTAGAGGTCTATAAGGAGAGCATGACAATGGAATTTACCTGCACCATCCACGCAGGCACAGAGGCTAACACTCCCCTATCTACAGGTCTGAACCAAAACTACATGACCCGCTTGCGCAGGACGATACGATAAACCTCTGCGCTTTGATCCATTTTGTAGGCCGAATTTAGGGTTTTGGCCGTATATTTTATTTACGGCCGAATTTAGGGTTTGGGCCGTATATTTTAGTTACGCCCTTCAGGGCTTTAGATTTATACA
The DNA here is from genome assembly GCA_010110895.2 of Picea sitchensis. Lineage (NCBI taxonomy): Eukaryota > Viridiplantae > Streptophyta > Pinopsida > Pinales > Pinaceae > Picea > Picea sitchensis. The sequence goes on from SNQJ01S0051132.1 coordinate 42,932, forward strand.
TGTGAGCATCTTCAAAACTTTCGTGTTCACATCGCGGCATAAAGTTTTGTAGTATAAGTTGGTTTTATATGCAACATTTATTTGAAAAAAAATATTTTCTTAATAATAAATGTATTAAAAATTATATTTGTTCATTCAACTTGATGTTTGAGGGATATTAAATAAATATACTTCAAAGTTGAGTTTTTAAGTTGATGTTTTGAGTTAGAGCTCAGATTAGGCATACGGTCAGGTTAAGGAGAAATTTCATGAGGCTAATCACTTCACTTACATAGGGCCTCACATGTTTTCACAACTGAGTGTAAGTGTAAGTGTCAGGGAATTGTTTTATTGTTTGTATGTTTTAATCATTGATTTAGGGGCTTTATCTTGCTCTACTTGGATGTTGAAATCTCCATTGGTATCAAGTGGAGGTTTTAGTTGCACTACACACTTTTAAACTAAGATGTTGAAATCTCCATTGGTATCAAGTGGAGATTTTAGTTGCACTACACACTTTTAAACTAAGACATGTTATAGTGTATTAAGATTTTTATATTCAAAACTAGATGAAAATCAAAGTAAAGTGAAATGTTCACCTTAAAGGCATTATTACGATTGTGTAAAATCTATAGTGAAGATATGTTTGTTTCTTAAGCTTTTTTTTTATGAATAAATAACTAGATTTTGTCTAACACATTAATGATATACGAGATACATTGTTTGTCATGCCTAATCTTTACTTCTTAACTATCTAATGCCTAATCTTTACTTCTTAACTATCTACATGAGATCTACATGAGAACTTGTGGAGTATAGCACTTAAGTTGTTTATTCGAAGAAGCCTTTTTTTTTTTGAAAAAATACATGAGAACTTATGGAGTTTGGCACTTAAGTTGTCTACTCGAAGAAGCCTTTTTTTTTCGCAAAAAAAAATATATGTATTTATAATATAAGACCTTTGAAAGAGAGACATCACATCCCAAAAATATCATCATTTCTTCCAAGCATGATATGTTGCAATGGCTTTAAACACAATACATTCCCAATACCTTATTTTCTCTGTATTTCTTCTATGTGCATATATACCCTTTTGAAAGAGACACTAGTTCATAGTAGTACCATAAAAAAAATGTTCAAAATTGACCCAAAAAATAATCATGTTATTCAACACATAAATTAACATTCTAAGGATAACATATAGAACTAGAGAGGAAATAAGACCAACATAATAGAGATTAGAAAAGTAGATAGATGTCGGCTTGGGAGGAACCACCACTGCATGGAGGAGCTCAATCCTAAGTTCTCTTCTTTGATAATGGTACCAGTGGAAGTCGTGAAGTCATCTACACAAATGTTCTTGAGCATGTTCAAAGCTTTATCCTCAAATTTGGTCTAAGGAAACCATGTATCTCCTCTTGTTCTTTGTACAATTTAGTGAGCTCCACCAATATTTGGTATAGCTAGCCCACATATGATTTATTAGGCTTTTGTCTTTGTTTCTTTGAGCTCGAAAGAGGATCTTATAATGAAACTTAAAGTCCTTATTGGGCAATGAATCTCTCCAACCAAACATGGTTTATAAAAGGGTGTGGAAGAGAGTCTCACTCCTCCTTACTTAGCTTGTCATAAGCCTTATTTTCAAGCACAACTATGAGGGAAATACAAAGCACACTTCCCAACTTCAAACTACGGGGGTGATTCAACTAATAGATGGTAGGGATGCAATAGAAAAATGTTTTTTCTCCCTTATCCATAAAAAATTTAAGGTAGAATTAACCAAAAGTGATGAGCTCCCTTTGCTGCCTTCCATCATTATGAAAATGCAGTGAGTTTTGATACTCACACTTGAGCGGGAAACATGAGAAGAATGTTGTCATCAATACTTGATACTTGATAAGGTTTCCATCTTTGACATTAAACAATGATGGGATGGGCGAGGGGGGATCCCCCTACCCTCACATTTGAAATAATTAAATAGCCAACCTCATTTCCCCTTTCCTATATATTCAAGGAGTTATTTTCTCCATTCCATAGTTTTTATCAAAGGGGAACCTGACAACTCCACACTCATTTCTCCTTGAGAATTTATTGCTAAGATGCCCAATGAGTCATTTATTTGATGAATCAACTTATTCACGTGGATGAATTTACACCCTTCAAAAAAATTTATTGTTTTATTGCATCATAACGAGTTGCTCTCTAACACATATAAGTTACTGACTATTTTTTTGGTTGGGAAGGACTATTAAATCTTAGTCACCTTAAAAAATTATTATATTTTCCTTCATATTATTGCCTTCTTTAATACCTATTACCGACACTTCATACTCAACGTTTCCATTTGAACCACTCCCCAGGAATCAGAAGTATATTTTTATTACTTTGTCTAGATGGTTCCTTATAATGCATCTTGATCCTAACATCATCAAAGTTAACTTTAACCCAATCTTTTTTGGGGTTTTATATGCTTACTTCCATGACTTTCTTTATCGTTTATTAGTCTTATATTGTCAATTAATTTTATTATTTTCTTTTATGTTGTAGTAGAGAGGGTATATATGGTTGTTATGCAAGATGAGCTATATCTAGAGATAATGAGCTATGTTAATAGATAATGATGGTTGAAAACCAAAGAAGACTAGTAAAGTTATGTTAATCCTTAATGTAACTATGTTGAATGTTTTCATCTCATATGCATTAGAGGTTATGGTTATACCTGTGTAAAATTCATATGCATTAGAGGTTATGGTTATACCTGTGTAAGATTCATATGCATTAGAGGTTATGGTTATACCTGTGTAAGATGCATATCATCATCTTGTTAACAACTTTTGTAAGTCCATGACTCCAAGGATAAAAAACTTTTGACATGGTTAGCTTCTTGTCAATAATACCCCATGTAAATTTCTAGAATACACTGAGAAATATATAGTCTCTATTTAATATGATTGATTAAGTGTTAGGCATCTCTCGAGATTTAAAATACTTCACGAAATAGCCTCTTAGAACCTTTCCATTATCTCAAATCAAAGAGTGTACACTTCCAATGCCGACATTTTTATGTACACAACTATTATACATATTCCCCACCTTCCTTTCTTATTATCTTCTTCTAATAGTGTATGCGAGTAAGACATTTTTTATACCCGACCTACTTTCTTTTATGCAGTTTCACTCTCTTTTTAGTGCATATTGTTATTTTACTTAACACTCTTATTAGTAATTCTACTTAGGTCATTGTTTTATTAGTACTTTATATTTTTCAACTTAAACTCATATTAACGGGAAGTTTTTCCCTCTCCATGTGTCATCACAAATTAATGCATATAGCACATAGTGCTACCTACATCATCTTCATAAACATCATTCTACATAATTGGAGGCATGTTGAGTATTGTTGACTTGTATTGGGAGGTTGCTTACTTGAAGTGG
>SNQJ01S0051132.1:46355-67525 GCA_010110895.2 Picea sitchensis
ATTAGTCATAATTAGTCATTATCCAGTCTCCTATATTTTAGGGGAGAATATTCCACCTGGAGAATATTCTCTTTCAGTTGACACTTCAGTTTGACTAGTTGAGTTGAGTTTAGATGTTGCATTGGTTGTCACCATGCTAATTCGACCTTGTCTTGGTATCGTCACCAGAGTGGTGCATTAGTCTTGATTCCTTGAGTTAACTCCTCACTACTCTTTGTTCAGTCAGTTAACTGAAGACTAGTTGACTAGTTAACTCAACTAGGTGGCAGTTCACTCCCATAACTGTCTAAGAGACTAGAATAGGTGGCAGTTTACTTCTGTAACTGTCGGTGTGTGTCCAGATCACTCTAGACCACCACTATGGCACATTGGTTCACCTACAGTGCGAACTCATTGAGCTATACATAGTATATCATGTGTAAACTATTCATTATTCGCAACGGTTAATGAGAATTCTTCCATTCTTTCTCTCCTTCTTCTTTCTCCAATTCTCTTTGCAAATGTCTGTATTATTGTTTAACTAGATCTATTATGTGCAGGTTCAACACATTTACACTTTTTCCAGTTTTTAGTTCATCACGTTCTTCTGTACTTATTTGTAATTGTGGGTTCTACACTTTCGGGGCCGTCTGGAGCCCTACACATCTTCCAGGTGGATACTCGTGGCTTCCCACCTAATCCAACTGGCTTATTTTGTATGTTTTCATGTCAACGTATCTTTCTCTACTTCCAGAGCCGTTTTGGGGCCCTAAAAAGTGTTATTTTGTCTCACCATAGTCAAGCTGTAGATAGAGTCAGAGTTTGATGGTGTAATGTGCAGTTCTCGAAAATACCTTTCCAATGGGCTATCACGTGCCTAAAAAAAAGATCGTATGCAAAAGTTCTGAACCTAGGAAGTTTATGTACTAACTTACCCAAACAGGGCCCACATGACTTTTGGTGTTTCATCTCCCAGGGTTAGGTTTTTGGATGTCTAGGGTTTTGGCATTCCTATTTAACATGAAAAAGTCCTTCATAGCCTCATTGTAATTATATTCTTACGAATGAGCGTAGCCGTCACATCTCTTCTCAGAGATAAAGCTGCCACCATTCTAGTGAGTCTTTCACTTTGTAATTTTACAGTCTCTTTATAATTCTTTCATTAATAGAAATCAAGTATTGTTGTATTTCTCTGTTTCTTGAAAGTTTCATTTCTTTCCGAACATAATCTGGATCAGTGGTATCAGAGCAGGCTGCTCTTGATCATTTTTCAGCGCATGTCCCCAACAAGGTCTGAGTATAGCCAGTTGGGTATCGAGTTTTTCTCTCTTGCGGAAAATCACTCTCGCACACCCAAGAAACCCTCGATTGCGACAGAAAAGAAAGATGACAGAGTAGAAGGTTCTATTAACCTCTTGCTTGAGAAATCTCTCGCGCGACAGAGGGATGAAATGATGGAGAATTTTTCACACATTCTTCAACACCTGCTAATAGCAACAAACGCATCTTCATCAAGTGACCATTTTGGAGAAACCTCTCCCTTCAAGGTACAAGTTAATTTTGATATTCCCATATTTGAAGGTCAGATAGATGCAAATGCCCTAGAAAAATAATTAAATCTATTAGAAGGTTATTTCTCTGTTCAAAATTTTTCCGACAGGGAAAAGATCACTTTCGCACTCCTCAAGGCTCTCCCCCGTGTCTAACATTGGTGGCAAACTTACTGGGAACAAATTTCCATAGAGGAATCTGGAATATATGGGGTCAAGCCCACTTGGGATTTTTTTGTGGATGCGGTCAAAGAACAATACTATATTGTTGATAACTATGAAGACCAATACATGAGATGGACCACACTGCGGCAAGAGAAGAGCCAAACAATGTTGGAGTTCACAAATACTTTCCAACCTTGCGCACCAAGTTGGGTATCAAGGACTCCAAGCGACATATGGTTTTGAAATACCATGGGGCCTTGCATAGGTACATCCAAACCGAAATGGATTTCCTAAAAATCTCATCATTGGGAGATGCCTATCGATATGATGTCAAAATCGAGCAAAAATTTAGGCACCGGAACAAAAGGGAATTCGGGTCTGCAAATCTGCAACAACTAAAGCACGATAAAGACGACCCTAACCAACAACCTCTAGACAACTAGTCCAAGACACATGACAAAAAGGGTAAAGGGAAGATGAAGAATGACACTAGGAAGTGGCGTGATTTCCACAAAATCCCCTGGCATGACACTGATGAATGTCGCTTGAAACAGTCATTGGTGGTTGAGGTCAAAGACACAGAGCCGAAACCTGATTCAGAATCCGATCTAGAAAATATTGAAAATAGACAGATCATTGACGTAGACCCCACTGCCACTGTCACAACCACAACAATTTAACCAGAATAATCAGTAGATCCTGGAGAGGGGGAGAACCTCTTCCATTCAAAGATGTGGGTGAAGGGGACCTCGTTGCATTTCATTTTTGATAACGATAGCCAGAAGAACCTAATCTCATCTAAGGTCATCAAACAGTTGGGGTTGTCGATAACACCACACTCGCATCCATACAACATCAGGTGGCTTCATCAAGGACGAGATCTCCGTGTCAACCAACAGTTTCGCCTGTCCTATGACATCCAACCCTTGAAGGATGAGGTAGTGTGTGATGTTGCCCCTCTTGATGTCTATGATGTGATTTTGGGCCAACCATATATGTGGAGACGTCATGCTGTCTATGAGTCTAGACTTCGTAGTGTCATTATTAATCTGGGAGGTCATCTCTATCAGATACCATAGGTAGTTCCGACTGCTGCTCCACCAAAACAGTGCCGCAAGGTAATCTCTCATACTGCAAAATTCATCCTCTTCACAGTTCATTCAAAGGATGCACAAAAGACCGCTACAACCATTATAGCCTCAACATCTTCTATCCAGCAAAAACAGATTGTCAAAGAGAAAGAAGATATTGTTTTTTCACCTACAATGGTGCCTACACAATGCCCCGTCAAACACAGAGACAACAGGTTGGTGGAGCATATTCAACCCCGCCAACAACCGGTTTGTGATAGTCTTCCACAGACCAAGCAACACAACTTCTCCAACAAAGCACACAACTCACCAAGATTCAGATTTAGAACATGCTTTCCCCTCTTCCCTGGGCACTCAACACAATGTAGATCATTGCTTCCTAAGGGGGGAGGATTGATCTAGGTGGATATTGGTGGCCACCCACCTGTTCCAACTGGCTCCTTTTGCAAGTTGTAATGTACCCCAAAATTACCAACATAATTTTTTTTTTTCCCAGGTGCATTAAAACTCTCTTACTTTGTTATACTTAATCTGCTTGCGACTAAAATATTACTGTTAGAATACGACATGTACTTATTTATATTATTAGCGAATGAAATAAGATAATTTCCTTTTTCATGAATTCATGCTTATTATTATTACTCTAACATACGTTACCGCTTGTCAAGACAAGTTAAGGTGTGGCCTCTTTGCAACACTGTGAAATGGTCATGACTGTAATATCTATAGTACTCTAGCCTGCAAGGTTCCTTACTTTTATTAAAGTACCCACCATAGCTTTTCACTAGAGTCCCATAATCAAAAAATCATGATACTTTCTCCCTCACATCAACACTGGAGGGGAACTTCAGACTTCATTATAAGAAAACCCAACAATCCATCTCTTTTCCTTTAATAAAGTCCCTTACAATTCTATATAACAAGAGATTACTAAAACATTGTTATAGATACAAACTCCTTGTCATAAGGATTCTTATCTATGTGGTTATCAAAGACAATGCATACTTCATTGAGTTTATACAAAAACGAAATCAGATGCATAACCAAAGGGGTTTACCCTAGGTCGTATACGGTCTTTTGTAACAACCATACCCTAACTGAAACACACATCCTAACTACCACAATAGTGGATGTTCTATTCGGTTTTCATGTAAATGTATTCAAAATAGTAGCTAACGGGTTTCGTTCATATCAGTTAGATATTGACAGGGTCACCCGACTACATGCGTTAACACAGGGGTTAGAAGCCTACTTGGCATGGCGAGTCACCAAATTAAGGCTTACTGTCTACTATGGAGGCCATTCGATTCCATGACGGGGATTAGCACTAACAATGTTAGTGGTTTGGTTCAATGAGCATCTATTACTTGTCTAACATTACATTGAAATCTCCGATTAGGAGTTATGGGTTTCCTGTACAACACTGGTCTAGGTCAAAGTGTCTAAAGCGGATGCGCCAGGTGTCTACAGTCACATGGCCCAAGGTCTGAGACATCTAATCGTGATTTCTCTGCGATATGAGGGGGCTTGGGCATCTATTATTCCATTTCTCTTTTGTCTCTTATGTATCTTTGTGAAATATTTGTTTGCATTAATCTCTGTAATACCACTCTGCATATTTATCGGCGGCGAGGGTATCCCTGTTCTGCGTAGAGAAACAACAACGATGATTGTTGGTCCATTTTCCTCCATTACCAGGTAAGTTCTGAAATCTCTAACGCATTGAGTTTAACTGTAGTAGAAATAAGATAGGCAGTCGGTTGTGATTTAGGAATGTCTATGTATCTAGTTCTTTTAAGATTTCTAGATGGGGCCTTTATTCTTGCTAATCTTCACCTTTCGGAATACTACTACCCATCCTCTGTATGAACAAACACATTTCTACTCATGGCGGCGTATTGTGTTGTCTGTCCCATGAGGATAACCATTTACTAATAAAGGGTTTCAATGTTGTAAGCCATTTCACGCAGGCGATTTCTTTTAGTTTTTCTAAAACTCTGGGAATAATCATGGTATATTTATCGTTGAACTCTTCCGTGATTAGAAACTAGTTAAAGCAACCCAAAACGAATTCAGCGTAGGTGTTCCTATAGAGAAATCCGTATGACAATATTCTCTGTGTATTATGTTCTAAGACTTTTTCCATCCTATGAGGGTTTCCTGTCAAGACCAGGCCTCGATTCTATTACTTAAACTCACCCCTTTAAATTAGTCATTCACTTACTACATTCTCTGTAGGAATGGATGCATTTTTTTATACTCTGTTTGATTTAGTGCTAAGTCTTGAAAACTATCAGTTCTTGCCTCCGGCATGCTGTGGGAAAATTTTCATTCTTCGGATTAAGGTCATGAAGTTGTAAATAAATTCTTGTGGCTGCGGTGAGGATTTCTTACTAGTGTGTAAGGTTTTTTAACAAAACAACTCTTTTTACCTTTTCGTATTCGTATACTATTTAAGGCTTTCATCCTGTATATTCCTTCCAGAGTCTTAGATACATTCAAGGGTTTTCCCTCACTCTCTATTCTATAAAAAAATTAGATGCTCTATTTGTATTTATTTCTTTTTAATTCACGTCCAGGAAAGAGAACTTCAACTATCCAGAACCCTGTCTGGGATTGCACTTTTCCTTAATTTCAATGTAGGTTTTAAATAATCATGATAATCAATATCAAAATCTTAACTGTCATTCGAGTCGGCTAACTTCGTAGAATCATGGTTTATACTGTGTGTTTCTTTAAAATTCCAGTTATGCTTTATACTTGTTGCTTGTTTAATAATGTTAAATTGTTGATACATTCTGAACAGCTGGATATTCAATTTCGGTTACAAGACTAATGATGGGAAGCCTGTTTCTGTGGTGAGGGTACCCATCAGCCATTTCAAAATCCGCTTCTCCCCTCCGGTTATGGACCATTCGCTCAATGCCGAAGATGGAGCAAGGAACCCCACGTCATCTTCAAGCTAAGGGATTGTTCGCGTGATAAAACGGTAAAGCTTTAATTTCTTGAAAAATTCATTTTTTGGATATTACTCTATCCTCGATATATAATTTTCATTCATTTATTTTCATAACTCTGTTACTGATGTTCTTGGTCTTCTCTTGTAGGACTGTTAACATTCGGACTCCTCAGATTCGGGACAACGCCTTTGCGTGAAAAGGTACTCGGGTTCCATCTTACAATGTTTTAAGAAAAAGACCACATGTTCTATTGTAAAGCTACGGGTTTTGTCCTAGTTTAATATTATCATGGGAATTTATACCGGCTCCTATAGACGAATGGTTATTCATATCTGTAACCATTAAAGAAGGAACGGAGGGGAAACCCCATATTGCAATGAGATTTCACTGTTTAAAAGTTATGAATCGCAGTTTTGTGTAGAGTTTGAATACTCATTTAAGTATTGGTCCGACTTTGAATTATGGAATTATGTTTTATGTATTTTTATGTCACTGAATCTTTACTCTTGTGTTATTGTAATGATAAGGACTGTAATTATCTGCTTCCTTAAGGTAGTCAGATTGAATGGGAAGACTCGAATCTTCAATTTATGCGACATTAAAAAATAGTTTTTGTGTATTGGATATCTATGTAACTCAGAAACTTTGTATAGGTAGCAACATGTATACACATATATATTTATATGCTTCCAGAATTATATTTAGAATTTTTAAAGTCTAATGTTACTTGAGATTGAACATCCGTATGTATGTGCTCACATGTCTAGTAGGGGTTAAGATAGCCCAGTAATGAATTCTATTTTATTTAACTTATCGGTATATCCCCTGTACCCACCATAACTAACACACAATAGATTTCATCACTTTATTCGTTAACAAAAATCAGTGTGTATCTACCGCAGCTAACACACAGTAGCTTTATTACTTCATTCATTAGCAAAATCAAATTGTATCTACAACAACTAACACACAATAGCTTTATTACTTTATTCATTAACAAAATCAAACTTCCAAGAGCTCATCCTATCATTCGTCTTATTCCACTTAACCATTATCCAGTAAAAAAAAAATTCAGCAAAAACAATAGATAGGAGTCCATATCTGAACAAAGTGTTGGGACAAAAAATGGAATAACCAAGTTCCACCCAACCAAAGAACGGAACAACCAATCTACTTATTCTGTTCACCCTCTATCCTGACCATGAATCCATGAGGGCAAACTCCAAACTCCTTCTTAGCTATCGTCCTCTTTCAGAATCAAAAAAGTTCTCCTTGCCTCACACTCAAAAACTAGTGCTCATAACAACAAGTGATATTCCTCTCCCCAACATACTAGGCAGTGTTTTGCCTCCTCCCATATGCTATATATGCAAAAGCATCTTGTGCCTAGGTCTTTTCCCCTTGGGAATTTTCGCAGCTTTACAAATCCCTGATTTTCATGGGCTGCCAATGGCCAAATTCCTGATTTTCCACTTGTATAATTCAACCATGAGGTAGTTCAAACATGTTCCCCACTCATGGAGTCATGGTCAGTTGATTTCAACCTGGTTGTTCCATTTGTCTCTCATCAATAAATATACAAAATATTTGTTTCTTACAAGTGTCATAGTCAAAGAGTTGGTTGGGCAAATCAAATCTTTTCCTAATAGTCATAATAATAAATTACAATTTAACTAAATTCCAAATTCAGAATTGCCATAAATGGCAATAATTTTCCAAATTCGAATTTACCAAAAACAGAAATAAATCCCTAAGTGTTTTTCAGTCTTCAATAATAATTTATTTTTGGGGATATCACACCAGTTTTTAGTTCAACACGTTCTTCTGTACTTATTTGTAATTGTGGGTTCTACACTTCTGGGGTTGTCTGGAGCCCTACACATCTTCCAGGTGGATACTGATGGCCTCCCACCTAATCCAACTAGCTTGTTTTGTATGTTTTCATGTCAGCACATCTTGTTGTACTTCCAGGGCCATTTTGGGGCCCTAAATAGTGTTATCTTGGCTCACCACATTCAAACTATAGGCATGGTCAGAGTTTGGTGGCATAATGCGTAGTTCTCGAAAATACCTTTCCAATAGGCTATCACGCGCCTAAAACGAAGATCGTATGCAAAATGTACGACCCCAGGAAGTTAATGTGCTAACTTACCCAAACGGGGCCCACATAACTTTTGACGTTTCATCTCCTAGGGTTAGGTTTTTGGATGTCTAGGGTTTTGGAATTCATGTTGCACATAAAAAAGGCCTTCAAAGCCTCATTGTAATTATCTTCTTGCGAATGAGCGTATCCGTCACATCTCTTCTCATAGATAAAGCTGCCACCATTCTAGCGAGTCTTGCACTCTGTATTTTTACAGTCTCTTTATGATTCTTTCATTAATAGAAATCAAGTATTGTTGTATTTCTCTGTTTCTGGCAAGTTTCATTTCATTCCGAACACAATCCAGATCAAGGCATTTATTTGAATATATAAAATAATGAAGTATGGAACTAGTTTTTTTTGGAAAGATGGAGTTAGGACTGAGGAAATGAAAACTCTTATGAGTATACTTTATCACTCAAGTATTTCCAACTCATCTTTGAAAAATAGACATCAACCCTAGGTGTGTAAAACATATTGATTGCCTCCATCTCATACAAAGTGAATATGAATAAAATAGATAGTGAAAGAAAATTCAATTGAGAAATGCAAGTATATTCAATGGGGCTATGGACATTCCTTGGCAGTGAAGCAAGGCCTGCAATGTCCGGGTGACTACACTATAGGCTATGAACGTTTTTTGGCAGTGTAGAAACACCATGAAGATGAAGGAGGATTACTAATGAGTATCTTTACTCTATTACTCAATTATATTAATTTCCTTAGTAATAACTTTATTTTGACCTTAATAAGCTATAATATAATTTTAAACATTTTCAAACAACAAAGCCTTGGATTGAAAAACATCAATTAAGAATTTAACTTTTGAGATAAAATTTATGGTTGAATTACTTAAGATAACTCCCGAGTAAAGTTGAGTGAGGGAAAATATTTTTATCTTTTCGTGGTCTTACTTTTTTTAACATGTTAAAATATGTAATTATTAGTAGTTATGTCTCTTCTATTATAGATTAATTTTTATAATCGAGAGAAAAGGTTTATTAATTGTTTAAAAGAAAATTTTAATATTCTTTTGAAGTATTAATTTTTAGAATAAAGTTTTGTTTTAGAATAATGACTCCATACCCAATAATGAAGGCACATGGCCCACTGTTCTTTGGTGCCTCACAAGGAGACACCATCCCCAATTGGAGCCTAATGTTGTAACATTATCTAAATTTTAATAGAGATTAATTTTTGTTATTAATAATTAGTTGTTTAAATTATTGTTTAACTTTTAATTTTCCTTTTTAGTCTAGATTTTATTTATTTTAATTATTTTAATTAAGTTTTATTTTAGAATATTTTAAATAAAATTTATGTAGTTCGATGTTTATATTTTATTTAGTATTCATTTCAGTAAATAAAACTTTATTGTTTTTTAATATAAATTATATATATTAATAAAGTGTTTTTGTATTGCAAGGTGATCGGGCACGATTGGAAATAAATCAACGGTCTATATCATATTTCATCCTCCCTCGCTTGCACGATATTTAATAAGGGGGGATGAATACCATGGTTTTTGATGTGGATACTGGCAACAACACGACCATCCCCCCCTACCCCCCCACTACCATTGATATGGGTGGCATCTATTAATTGAATCTCTTTGATCTTTCCTGCAAACTTGGTGCAAATACCATCTAGGCTATAATCTCCTCCTTTTTTTACATTGAGGTTTATTATCAAGTTGAAATCTCCCAAAATTATTTGCATGCTACCAAGAGCATTTGGAGGTATATTGTGGAGACTGGAAAGAAAATATTCTTGTTCTAGGGATTGTTCAATCCACAAATAATGGTGAGGGATCTAAAGGCAGAGGATCCAATAACCCTAAAATGGGTTGATAGCCACAATATGGGAGCTACTAATTGTTGAGATGAATAGAGTTTGGATTCAAAATAATTGCAAGTTCTCCTAAGAACCATTGCACACTTAGGCCAATTTCATGTTGCCCCGCCATATCGTTTGAGAAAGTCACTAAATTAATTCTCTAATCACTTGGTTCCTTGAATGAAAAGGATTTCAAGGTTTTCCTTCTTTATTTTCACTTTGAGATACTTTTTTTTCCTATGAGATTTGAGTCCCCTTATATTCCATGAGATAATACACAATTAAACTCGGTTTGGATAAAGGAGATATCTCTACCTGAGATCTTTGGATTTCCCTAAGTCGATGAGATGCTCTCCCTCCTCCTGCAATTTGTCTTTATTTTTCTTTCTACCCTTTAGCTTCCTTGAGACCTTCTTGGTAGGTTTTAGAGAGGAGACTTTTATACCTAAGTTGTCCAGTGGGTTGGAGGGGGTCTTACTATTTCCACTTTTTGGAGCTGATTTGAAGCTTGACTTGTAAATTTTGCCTAGCCCTTCTACTAATAGGTATTTGATGTAATCTTCATAAAAATGTGAGGCTAAAAGAGAGATATCTATATCTTCCATGTCCATATATATGGTTGCTTCACTCATTGACGAGATTTTCTCTATGGATTCATTCCCTATTTTTTCCAGGTTTCTTGATATTGCTTCTTTACCATTGGGAGAGTACATTCTAGATTTTGATCTTGCTCCATTGCTATATCCTCTCTTTTTTGTACCTTTCATTTCGTGTGCTTTGTATCTACTTCTTATTCTTATTTTTCCATTGAGATATGGTTCTTTCCCTCATTGAGTTTTTGGGTTGGAGCAGAGATGGTTGTGATTGGCTGGGGTCTTAGGGGGTTTTCTCAAATGACATAGTAGGTTATTTATTTTTCATTTGGTTATCATTTTCTTGCTTTGTATCTTGAGTGGCTATGATTGGGTGCTTGTTTTGTTTCCTCTTGTTTTGAATAATGGTGAATCCTTCTACATATTTTCCCTCACCTTCAAGATTTTTTGGGGATTTCTGGTTGAGGGGACAATAAAAAAATAAGTGTCCATGTTCATGGCATTATGGAATTGAAAATGGATGTGTTTGTAGCATAAGGTTTTAATCCATTCACTATATTTGAATGATATTTCTATGGAAATTGGGAGGGATTCCAAGACATTAATGGAAACACAAATGTGTGAATAAGAAGTGTACTTACCCAACTTGGTAGCCTCCAAATATTTGACATAAGACCCCAGGGTGTTTCCAATGCATGTTAGAGTTTCCTCATCCTAGAACTCTAGTGACAGGGAGTAGAGTCTTATCCAAAGAGGGGATTTTGAAAAGTCTTCCTTGTCTAGATCAAATCTCTCCACCCAATATCACATGTACATACCAACATAGTTGAAAAAATATGGGCCTAATTCAAAAATGGTCTCTCTATATTTTACACGAGAGGAAACAATGGTGAGAAAAAATATTTTGTGCCTAGCTTGAGGTTGATGGTTCCTTTGAGCTTCAAATGGGTCCCGGACCACCATTTTAGTGTTGCTTCCAATGGCCACATGCGTAAAAATTTGCAGATGATCACATGGTCCATCATGTATTGGATTCTACCTCCAACATGGCCTAAGGTGACTACATATCTTGGAGTGTAATGTGACTTGTTTATACATCCTCCCACGTTGTTTTTGAAGTCTGGGCCTGATTGCTATTGTTGGAAAAGCTCCTTTATTACTGACACCTTGGCAGAGGCCAATGATCTTGTATTTTGGTATTTTAGTGGAATTAATATCAATGGTAGCTTGGGAACTTCCAAAAACATCCTTGAAGGAGGAGTCAGGGGTAGAAATCCTTTTGATCATGGAGGACATGGTGACTCCCCATGCAATGGGGGTGGCCAATAGAAAATACATGAAACCTTAAGTGCAGAGGAAAATACATAATCATTAGAGCTCCCCCGAATTAATTCACGTCCTCCTCTTCTAGGGGAAAAACATTACTAATAAGAGTTTTAGTATAAAAATGGTAAGAGAGTGATTGAATTATGATCACTAATAAGAGTGCTAACTAGACCAACAAAAGGTGATGATAACATTGTGAACCCAGATAAAAGTAGGTGTGGTATAACACATGGCCCCCTCGCATAATTTATTATCAGAATAAAATATGTAAGAAATGTGGAGAACATGACTAATACTTGGGAACATAACAACAACTACATTTGAATATGCATTTAATCATTATACACAATGTCAAGGTTATAAGACACTATTTAATGAAGTGTTTTGAATCTTGAGATTTGAAAAACACTTAACTAAATCAATCATCTCAAAGCATAGATTATAGGTTTCTTAGCTCATTCTAGAAACTCCCTTAGGGTATAATTGAGATGATGATAACCATGTCAATATTTTTTTATCCTCTAACCCATGGACTGAAAAATGTCATCAATAGGCCAATAGTACACATCTTCACAATTCTAACCATCACCATTAACCCATATGAGATGAAAGTATTTCTTACATCCAACATAGCTACAATAGGGCTCAACATAACTCTGCTGGTGATAACCCTTTTGAGTCATGTTTGGATTTGTAACTATCATCATGTTAAGCCCTAGACAAAGCACCATGTAAAGCATAAAGCCCCATGTAAATCCCTAGATGGTGAGTTATATTTGTATTGTTATATTAGTGTTTTCGGCTAGAGCCTTTAATTGTAATTTTACCATTTGTCTCTTATATATATACTAAGGAGACCTAGTTTTAGAATGATCTCATCTCATTCTTGTACACATGCTCTATTGTAAAAGGAGGTTTCCCCCTCAAAGAGGATTATCTTTCATTCTTATATCTATTTCTCAAGGCATGGAGCTTCTTCTCTCTATATTTTCAAGCTACGTTGGTATTTTTTGCCTAATGTTTCGTATCAGAGACTATGATCCTAGGGTTTTTCTCCTTCAATCATGACATCTCAGAATTTTCTCTATAAATTGTTTTTGGGGAAGTTTCAAACAATAAAATTTTGAGGAGACTAAGGAGAAATATTCGGAATCCGTGACTTGCAGGACTAGTCTGTGGTTGATAAATCGTAACCCAATGGTATCTAATTTGTCAAAATCACTAAGGGATCACACCCAAGTTGGGCCACACCAACCCTTAGTTGGCTGGATTTTTTGTTGTCTTCTCCCGATGGGTTTTAAACCTTAGTCGCCATGCATAATGAGGCTCATCAAAACCAATCACACTAATGATATTTGAAAAAAAAATCAATCAAGTTCTTATTTGTTATACGTTTGGACATATATCATATGGAATATAGAGTTTGTGAATATTCCTGAAATCAGTTTTAAACGCGCAATCTTGGAATTTTTGCTATAAATATTTGTTTGGGAAGTTTCAGATAATGAATTTTTTTGGATACTAAGGATAAATATCATAGTATAGGTGGTAAAAAAAATTGGTTCTAGTTCACTATAATTTCAAAAATATAGTCTATGGAAGATAGGGTTTGTGATTAATCATGAAATCAATTTTAAAAGAGTCATCTTGGAACTTTCACTATAACTTTTTTTTTCAATGAAGTTTCAGGCTTTGAAATTTTCAAAATACTGAGGAGACATGGTGAATTAAATGTGGAAAAGTTTTCATATTTTGACTCATTATAATTTATGAGATATATCATGTGGAATTTAAGGTTTTTGACTAGTTATGAAATTAGTCTTAAACAAGTCATTTTGACAATTTTGCTATAATTGTTTTTCAGTGAAGTTTCAGATTGTGAAATTTTCAAGAGTTTAAGAAGTCATATCAAAGTACTACATGAAAAAAAATTAGACTCAGAAGGGTTCAACTTTCAAAGATATATCAATACAAGGGTCAACCATCCAAACATTCTCTAAATTAAGGTTTGAAAGGTTCTTAACATACAATTTGCATAACTTTTGATTGAAAAATATATTTTTGGTGATTTAAAATTTGTGATAAAGAGGGGAAAAAATGAGTACTTTTATTTTTTCACATGGTTCTGAAGGATGCTCCAAAATTTGCTTCACCAACTAAACCTCTAGAGAGCTCAACCATGATTGAAGAAGAAAGAGAATAGATTTTTCACCAAATGGAATAGTTGGAAAAGAAGATGAATGAAAATAGGGAGCATATGGTAAAGAATATGGAAAAGAAGATGGATGAAAATAGGGAACATATGGAAAAGACGATGGATGAAAAGAGGGAATATTTGAAAAATTCCACGTCTACCATCTTCTTACATACCTTATATGAGATATCCTCTAGAGGAGATATCAAGACACAAGGAAATCATGAAAATGTGGAGGAAATAAAGATTGAGTCCAAGAATCATGATTATTTATCATCTCCAAATCCAAAACATTGGGTGTTCAATGTGGCACCAAGGAACTACTTAATTCCCAAGATTGATATGAGGAAGTTTGATGGAAAAGATCCTATAACATGGATATTCCAGATGGAGCAATTATTTAATATACACTAAGTGCCAACCTTACAAAAGGTAACTCTTGCATCCTTGTATTTATAAAATGATCAATTTGTCTAGTATCAATGGCTTTATGAAAGAAAAAAGGATTATATTTCCTCTTAGTCCATTTTTTACGAATGAATTGATAGCACATTATGGTGATATTAAGAACAATAATTCTTTAGTCAATTGATAAATCTTCAACAAATAGGTCCAACTAAAAAATACATTCAACAATTCCAAAAACTAAGTCTCGGGGTAAAGTGTTGATTTTACACCTCTAACCAGCACCTGACAGTTAATTTCAAAAAAATCACTTACTGAATTAAATCATAGTTGATTAATCCACTAAAAAATAAAGTGTAAGCCTAAATAAGGAAACCAAAATATCACACACAAGACACAAATATTTTTAGGTATAAACCCCTGGAAAAAACTCGGAGGGAATACTAGTACACAATTTCTTTTATTATGATCAAATCAGGGCTCCTGTAACAAGGATAAGGGACCACTGAGAGAAATTCAACTACTGACAAACCTGACAAAGTATGTACTATTGTATGGCCTTGTAACAACATGATTTTCGAGGTATATGCACCTTTCCTTTAGCTCACCAGTGTATATGCACCAATCTCTATTGGTGCCCAGGTACGCATACGAAAATACTATATGGAAACCTTCGTACGATGCTACCTTTTCCTCTAAATTCAATCAGGTGAGACCCACTTGCAGCTGCCTCTACTCTCTCTTATCCTTGACTTGTATGATCTCTTGATGGAATTCCTCCTCCACCTATCCATGATATTGAATCACAGTCCTTCTTGATCCAACCCTCTCTTCATCAACACTTGGATGAAATACTCTTCACCCTCTCTCTTTGAGATCTCACTCACTCATACAATGTGTAAGCAAAATTCCTTCTTTACTTCCACACTCTCAATTGACTTCACACTAGAAAAAGTTCTTTTTTATCTCTTTGTAAAAATCCCACCTTGGTCTCTCACAAAAAGTGTCTTTCTCCTTCACCCTAGCCTTGTTTTTATAATCTTGAGATATGACCTAACCCTAATCTCCAAAGTGATTGACGACTGAGATTACTTCGCATCTCACTTGAGATCAATGGTTATTATTTAATTAACCAATGCTAATTAAATCATTTTCCTTAAATAAAACTCAACTCACTAATAAAATCACTTTACTTTAATAATTATTTTAATTAAAGTAAATTATCACACTTAGAAAAATTTGGATGAATTCCACATGATAGACACCAAGCCAATGTGGAAGTACATGTCTGATGCTACATGCATCAACACTCCCTCTTAGCGAGAAATGTACTTCTCCCACCTGGAGTTGGCTCTGTCTTCACTACCAGATCCGCTACCATGGATGCTCTCCAATCCACCTAATTGGATACTGCCTCTGAAATAGAAGTTATCCCTTCCATCTCTCTTGGACCCATCTTCAGAGACTTCCCTCTAATCATGCTCCTAGAAGCCTCCTACTCCTGAGCATCTTGCATGGTCATCTCGTACCATGACTCCTCATTGACAAACTTGTAAGGATATGCCTTCCCACCTGAACCCAAAGGTCGACTCCCTCTACGCTGCTCAACCTTCAAAGCTACCTGCTCCTTGTTCTCTTCCACTCTATTGCTCCCCATTGCTTGCATAGGTTGTCCCTTTAGCCTATACAAGTTTCTCTCTCTAACTCCAAAAATAGTTGTTTTGTATGCGCTAGATCCTCTGGGATTTATTAGCATATGTCCATCCTAGAACGCTACATCATAGCCCTTATTCTCAATTGCTAAGACTAAGAACACACTCCTCCTAAGTTCTGGCACCCATAGCACGTCCATCACTCTCAACATGCATTCTAACTCAATCTGGAATGATATTGTTTCGGATCCCTTTACTGCATGCTTGGTCCCCATACCAAGTTCCACATACATATCTGAGTCGAACTTTGTGAAGCTCTCGAACAAATATTGTGCTCCTATCATATGACCTGTGGCTCCACTATCTATCAACCATGCACCATTTTATATGGTGCCCAAGGATGTCTGGGAAACAATTAAGAACTATATATATTCAAACTTCTTGGAAAACTTATCCATTTGAGCCTTTGCCAATGTAACTACCTCTAGTTATGTTTCATTCCCACCCTTCTTCTTTTTCGGACATTTCCCTGCATAATGCCCAAACTTGTGACATGCAAATCACTTGACTTTTTTCATGTCTTTCTTCTTCTCATCTTGATATGTAGACTCTCCACTCACAATCTTCTTGAACTTTCCCTTCTTTGTTTGGCTTGCAAGAGCAAGGTTCTCATCATCATTCTTCTATCGACCTCCATTCAATTATTCATTTCGAAGTTCCTCTTGAACAAATTCATCCCACAACCTTGACCAATTAAGGAGTTTTGCATGTGCTATGACCCCTTTGATCAATGGTGTCCATTACTTCGTGCATTATAATGTCATCCTCGCCAATTTTGAATCAATCACTATCTCCCCAACTGGAACTAATTCATCTCGAACCTATCGGATCTGGGTGAGACAAGTTGTCACCATTTCTGATCCTGTCATATCTAAGCTTCTATCTCAGCATGATTTTATGATTCTCATTATTTCTATGAAACAAACTCTTCAGAGCCTCCCACATGTCCATGGTGTTTTCCTTTTCTGATAAATGAGGGATCAAATGATCCTTCACTCCATCTAGAATTATGCACCTGGATTTCACATCCTTCTGATTATGGATGACCAATTATGTCACATTTGTTGGAGGAGTTATGTGAGTATTATCAAATTCCCAAATCTTGTCATCCATCAATACCAACATGATTCTCTCCTTCCAAGAACTGTAGTTGGAAACCCCATCCAAACTATCCTCAAATTGCAATCTAGTTTCCATATCCAAGATTTGATCTGATAACTCTCTGCTGAAACTGCCCCTGTACTATCCTATATGGGCCTATCACCACTCTAACCCACATATGTACATGACCTCCCTTAATGATATCTGCGTATGTACGTGTCTGTGCTTACTCCACGTAACATATATGTGTTTGTCTCCAAAGAAACTCACATATATGTGTATTTTTTCCTTCTGTAAATTGTGTACAACTCTGTAAACCTGCAAAACCCTAGTCTTGCCTCAGTATTGTTGTTTCTCTGAATCTGTCCTTAGACTTCCACCTACAAGTTATAGATATGACGAGATGTCCTTTCAGATATGATAAATTTTCCTCTATCTGTTATGGATATGAGATATGGATTTCTCTCAGAGTGACAACTCTAATACCATTTTTATTTTACCCCTCTACCCAACACCCAATAGTTAATTCCAAATAAATCACTTATTGAATTAAAGCATAGATGAGTAATCAACTAAACATTACAGGGGAAGCATAAATAAGGAAACCAAAATATCACACACAAGACACAAATATTTTTAGGTATAAATCCCTAGAAAAATCATAGAGGGAAAACCAGTAATCATATGCTTTTATTATGATCAAATCAAGGCTCCCGTAACAGGGATAATGGCCCACTACGAAAAATACAACTGCAGACAAACCTGGAAAAGTATGTAATGTTTTACGGGCCTGGAACAACACACTTTTCAAGGTATACGCACCTTTCCTTTAGCTCACCCACGTATGCGTGCATGTCTCAACTAACGACCACATACACATATGGAAATATTGTACGAAAACCTCCATACAACGCTACCCTTTCCTCTAGCTTCACTCAGCTGAGACCCACATGTGACTACCTCTGCTCTCTCTTCTCCTTGACTTGTATGATCTTTAGATGGAATTCCTTCTCCACCTATCCATGATGTTAAATCACAGTCCTTTGTGATCCAACCCTCTCTGCATCAACACTTGGATGAAATACTCTTCACCCTTTCTCTATGAGATCTCACTCACTCATACAGTGTGTAAGAAAAATTCCTTCTTTGCTTCTACACTCTCAACTGACTTCACACTAGCAAAAGTCCTTCTTTTTTATCTCTGTGTAAAAGTTGCACCTTGGTTTTTCGCCAAAAGTGTCTTTCTCCTTCAACATAACCTTGCTTTTAAAATCTTGAGTTATGACCTAACCCTAATATCCAAAGTGATTGATGGATGATATTACTTCTCACCTCACTTGAGATCAATGGATATTATTTAATTCACTAATGCTAATTAAATCATTTTCCTTAAATAAAACTCAAGTCACTAATAAAATCACTTTGTTTTAATAATTACTTTAATTAAAGTAAAGTCTTACACTTAGAAGACTTTGGACGACTTCCACATGCTAGACACCAAGCCAATGTGGAAGTACATGTCCAATGCTATGTGCATCAACATAAATAACATATCAGAGTACAATTTGATGGATCTCTTTATGGGCACTTTAAAGGAGAGCATCCAACATGAGGTGCGTCTCTTGGAACGTAAATCCCTAGAGCATGCTTTCAGTTTGGCAAGGAAAGTTGAAATTAAAATATGGATACTATAAGAGTGGTCACTAACAACCATAAAGAGAACCATCTTTCCTCTCCTAACCTCACTCAATGGATAAGGATGACACCTCAACAAATGTATGAGAGAAGATCACAAGGACTATGTTTCAATTGTGACAACAAGTACAATAAGGGGTATAAATGTGGTGAGAATAATTTATTATAGATAGACTATGAAGAGGACGAAGATCAAGAATTGGAACCATCACAAGATCTAGAGCTAGAAGATACTACTCCAATGATATATCATCATGCATCGACCAACATAAGTACTCCACAAACCTTGAAGATAGAAGGATATATTAAAAAGAAAAAGGTAATAGTGAGAAAAACTTCTCAATTTCTTTGTATTTCGAGCACCAAAGTTTCAAACAATGATTGTAGATGAAGGTACCATAAATTGTTTAGGGAAGTGGTCATAGTATTAAGCTCAATATGGGGGAGTATTTATTGTATAGTCCCATGATTGCAATCCAAATGGGCAGTGTTGATGTTTTATTAGGGGTCCAATGGTTATAATCATTTGGAACAATGGCCCTTATTTTCAAGATCTTTTCATGAGATTTTCCTCAAAAGGAAAAGAAATTGAGCTTAGAGGTATCCAAGGGAAACCCTTTAGAGTGATAAGCTCTAACAACATGAAAAAATTACTCAAAAAGGGACACCATGGTGTAATTTCACAATTGTGCTCATTGGATGTTCAAACATCTATATCCTCTTCTCCAGTGGATCCCAAAAAGTTATCGACAATAATTCCAAGGTATTTGGAGAGATGACAAAGAGTCTTCCACATGCTCTAGATCATGACCATTCTATTAATTTGCAACCAAGAAGTGTACCACCTAACATTAGGCCTTACATGTATCCATATGCATAGAAGAGTGAGATTGAAAGTATGATTCAAGAAATGTTAGAGGTCGGTATCATTCAACCTAGCCAAAGTTCATTCTTTTCACCAATGGTGATAGTTTCAAAAAAGGATGGTTCGTGGCGTATGTGTCTAGATTATGGAAAACTCAAAAAAACAACCATCACAAATCCTTCCAACTATTGGAAGAGAAAAAAATATACACAAATCCTTCCAAGTGTGCCTTTGAAGGTGTCAAAGTGGACCCTAAAAAAATCAAAGCTATGATGGAATGACCAATCCCCAAAACCTTGAAAAAACTTAGAGGATATTTAGGATTGACAGGTTATTACTGCAAGTTTTTCAAGAACTATGGTCAAATAGAAACACCTCTAAAAGTAGTATTAAAGTAGGAATCATTTTCTTGGACTCAAGAAGCAATCAAATCTTTTAAAAAACTTAAGGAGGCTATGTGTTTGACTCCTATCCCGACCACACCTGACTTCACACAAACCTTTATTATGGATTGTGATCCCTCGGGCCATGGCATTGGTGCAATTTCTTGAAATAAGGAAGGCCCCTTGCCTTTGAAAGCAACCATGTTAAAGGAAAGAACTTACACAAACCCATTTATGAAAATGAAATGTTGGCCATACTACATGCAGTTAAGAAATGGTACCCTTACCTAATAGGAAGATACTTCAAAGTAAAAACAAATCATGATGGTTTGAAGTACTTCTTGAAGCAATGATTATATTAAGAAGAGCAATAAAAATGGGTTACAAAGATGTTAGGTTATGACTTTGAAATTATCTATAAAAAAAGGAAAACATAATATGGTGGAAAACACACTTTCAAGGAAAGAATAAGAAACCTAGGGTTTACGATGTGCTATTTCTATTCTACAATTTGATTGGGTGGAATAAGAAAGGATAGAATGGAAGCAATATCAGGAGGTATGCAAGATCATTCAACAACTACAATAGGACCCAAGTGAATTAGATAATTTTTTGTGGAAGAATTATTTGTTGTGGTATCAACATCACCTATATTTATGTAAGAATTCCCAACACAAATAGAAGGTCCTTTTGAAATTGCACACTTCGCCTATAGAAGGACATTCAAGGTTCTTGAAAACTTAACATAGGATCAAGAAGGATTTTTTCTGGGAAGGTATTAAATTGATGTTCAAAATTTTGTGGCTCAATGTGTGGTTTTCCATCAGAATAAGGGAGAGACAATCAAAACCCCAAGTCTCCCACAAACATTAGCTATAGCAAGTCAACATTGGGAAGAAGTTTCAATGGATTTTATTATAGATTTACCAAAATATGAAGGAAAGAATGTCATCATGATAGTAGTGGATTGACTGATAAAGTATGCCCATTTTTTCTCTCTTTCTCATCCTTTTAAAGCAAGTACAATAGTGACAACATTCATGGAAACAATTCAAAAGCTACATGGAATCCCCAAGATTATTGTAAGTGAAGGAGATCCAATTTTCAATGGAAATTTTAGGAATGAATTATTTTCTTGTTTGGGTGCTCAATTGACACACATCTCATCTTAC